>OZ022267.1:635112-670112 GCA_963978885.1 Nemotelus pantherinus
GCTCAACGACAAACAAATACTTATCATATCCTGGAAAAACAGTTCGAAAATCTTGTCATAACACATGCACGGGACAAAGCCACTGCCGTAACGACATATGCATGAGGTGCCTTTATAGACTGCCGACATAGGACTTCGTTAATTATAACTATTACTTAACAAAATTATCAGTTACCGCTAAGGGAATAATTTATTCGTTCGGGAAAAGACTATCTTTACACAGTATCGTCACAATTTCAGAGATGCTAGTTTACCAGACTGACGACGACATTCATCGACAATTACCAGCAACGGGTGAAGTTGGACAACTTGCGCCCAGACTATTGTTATTTTTTGCTTTGATAATTTTCCATCGGGTTTTAAATGATGACTTTGATAATGTGCGAAGACGAAATGACACAAGAAGCATAGCTGCGTGACTAGGTCGTGAGCCTAGTTTAAAGTTTAAAGGGATAATTTTTGATCGGTGGGATCGAATGCGATGACAAGATTTTGATCCCGAGGGGAATGGGTGCTTATTTTCGAATCCTGTACTTTGTAATTTTCTCATTAAATGAATTAAAGAACAGAGAGCTTTGGACGTCAATCGTAGTCTTCTACAATTTAACGAGCCGGCGGTATTAAGTATGTATGCGACCTCTCGCATAATGATGGATCTTTTGAATTGCTTTTATCGTTTGCAATCGAGGGAGGATGTATGAAGAGCCTAAAGGTGATAGAAAATACAAAGGACATTTATGACAGTGAATAGTAATAGCTACGACAAAAGTAGCCATTGATTAGAATTATATTGGTTCAGGCGTGGACTTCAGAGCAGAGTTCACCAATTTTCAAGTTTGCAACGTCTATTTGTGTTGATTAACAACGCAAGGCGGTCCGGAAACGTTGAAGACTGGGATCGATACAAGCAAGAGCTGTCGCTCTTTAAAAATAGGATAAGACGAGCCAAGCGGGACTCATGGAGGGAATTCTGTGAGAACATTGAAGGAAGTACAGAGGCTGCTAGAATCAGGAAGGTCCTAAGCGTAACTCCCGGCGTACCTACGTTTTTGCGAAGGGATAACGGGGATTGGGTGGAGGAACCGAAAGAATGTCTGAACATGCTACTAGAAACTCACTTCCCAGAATCGGCTTACACGGCACCGCGTGAGGACGTTTTCCGAGTAGCCCAACAGCCGTCCCAGCAGCTGATCAAGGAAATGGTAGATGAGGTCAAGATTGAATGGGCTATAGGCACATTCTGACCTTACAAAGCTACAGAAATTGATGAGATATCGCCAATCATGCTTCAAAAAGCTGACAGATCCATCATCCTCATCCTGAAGCGTATTTTAACCACATTCCTCCGCCTCGGGGTTGTACCCGAGCAATGCACAAAAGCTAGGGTGGTTGAAGCATCATTAAGTGAAGGACTTTAAACCAATTAATTAGCTTAACATCGTTTCTGCTCAAAACACTAGACAGGCTTGTTGATCTACACATCAAGAGCTCGATTGATGTCGCGGGAATCTGTGTCAACACGCGTATCTAGCGCGCAGATCAGTAGAATAGAAAAGTCTTTACAGCAAATGGAATTCATGTTGGCAGCCTTCTTAGACATTGAGGGAGCCTTCAATAATGTCACTGTTTCGAGTATCATCGATGCTTTGGTTCGATATGGAGTGAATAAAACTCTGGCGACCTGGGCATCGGACTTGCTCTAAAATAGGCAGATTGAGGCGACCTTTTTGGAGGCCAAAGCAGAGAGAATAGTCGGAACCGGGACACCACAAGGAGGGATTATATCTCCCCTTTTCTGGATACTGACTGTTTTGAATTTAAGGGCCAGTGGCTTTGAGGTGGTGGCGTATGCCGATGATACCGACAAGAACAGACTGGAAGAAAAAGGAAGCTACCGCCGATGGTGGTGTCCGGATTCACACGGACGGGTCAAAAACGGACACAGGAGTTGGCTCGGGCGTGTTTTCTACGGATTTGAGCCTTAACCTGTAGTGTAGACTGTCGGACTATCAGTCTGAAGTATATACTATACGCATGGCAGTTGAGTCCATTAGGGAACATCAACCGAACTAACGACGATTTGCGTCGACAGCAGGGCAGCCATTCTCGCTCTTCCGTCTTACAGATGTTCTTCAAAAACTGTTAACGCTTGGAGAGTGGCACTCAATGAAAAGGCAAGGCATATTCCTATCCTGATTATGTGGGTGCCAGGACACAGTGGGGTCAAAGGCAACGAAAAAGCCGATGAATTGGCGAGGAAAGGTTCAGGAGCTAGTAATAGCCCCTGTATCACTGTACCACGGTCAATTGCAGACACCAAAAGCAAACTAGATGCTGCCATATGGGCCAAACTAAAGTCTGAATGGAAAAACAGAATGGACTGCAGGGTGGCCAGAACGTTATGGCCATCATCTGATCCAAGCAAAAGCAGGAAACTGCTCAAGCAAAAGCAGGAAACTGCTCAAGCTCAGCAGAAACCGCTCGAGAACGACGGTCGGCTGGCTCACAGGGCACTGCCTTAACGCATCTCATGCGAACAAAATGGGACTGACATCCAGCAATTTATGCAAGAGGTGCGAAATGGAAGAGGACACCATCGAGCACACTCTTTGCGATTGTCCGGCCCTAAACAATAAACGCCTGAAGATTTTTCGTTTTTACCAATTTCAAGAGTTAATAGAGGCGGCTAGTACCGTCACGTTGAGTCAGTTGATTCAATTTGGCAAGGCAAACAGCTCTAACAAGCCAGCGGAGGGTGGCAAATGGGCCTAAATTCGCGGCCTAACGCTAGCCGGATACCCGCCAACCCTCTTTACCACCTAACCTAATTAGAGTTGATTCTAGCACCGATATTTGTTGTTTTCTGAGCCATGAAACTTCAGGAAAATTAATATTTATATCATATGTTTTTGCCTCGGAGTGATACCGAAGCATTGGACAAAAGTAGTAGTGATCTTTATTCCGAAATTGAGCAGACTGAATCTTCACATCTTTTTCTGTTCAAAACGCATGAAAAAAGCTAGAGCTGCGAGCACCGTCAGTGCATTGGTGTGATATGAAGTAAATCAAAGACTGGCAGCCTGGGAATCGAAATTATTTAAAAAACAGGTCAATCGAAAACACATTATTCGGGGGACGAAAAGTAAAAAGAATAGTTGGAATATATATACTACAAAGGATCATATCGCCCTTGTTTTGAATCCTGACAGTTAATACGATGCTGGACAATTTAAAGATCAGCGGTTTTGACGTGGTAGCGTATGTCGACGAATTAAAACGGTAGAGTAATTTCTCAGCTATTATGCTCATCTTGATTGTGCTCATTATCATCATAGCCTCAACGAAAGTCATCACTACTGCTGCCATCGTTAACATGAACAATCTCTCTCCCAGCAAAATTGATATATCATTAGTTGTTGGCGAAACAAGACTAATAAACACCAATTCTATTTAACCCTAAAATGCAGTTTTTATTGATTTTTTATCGAAAAAAAATTCTTCTGTGCATATCATAGTGTATAATACGAAAATGCTAATTCGAGAATTAAGTTATTATTGCTCAATAAAAGAGGCTCTCATAACCCAAAAAATATAAACAAATGAACAGTGGTGTAATATATCCCTCACAAGTTTTGTCACTTCAATTCAATTTGCATGCAGAACTAGGTTACGAATTATACTATATCCTTTTACAGTGAAATTATTAAAAATTTAATTGTAACATATATCGCATAATATGCAAAACGTTTGAAACTAAATACATTTTAGGGTTAACTCAGTTGCAATTATTTATCCGACATAATAAGATACCGACAGTATGGGTATCGAGCACACGGATGAACGGAAAAAGGCGAGACGCAATGAATAAAAAAAAATGTTGTTGACGTGATAATAGTAGGGGTTTAAGTTGCTTGGATACATCAATGGCGTTTACGAGAACCCTTCGGCTAATTTTTGGCCAATTTAGCGGATGCTTTTGAATGCGCGAGTTGCTACTGATTTTTAAAAGTTTATACTATCCGCTGATTTTCTCCGTGACTCAACTATCCCTCAGATTCCAAAGATTACTTTACATTCTGTCTGACTAAAATTATGTCATGAAAAGAAATAATCAAGACCGTCTATGGTATAGATGTCCCGACATTATGACAAAACATTAGATAGGCAGAATATGCTATTTAAAATAGGATTGAGATCGATTGATTTGGCATCCGTCAATCCGCTTAGGATTTTTTTTTGTGATTGGGTTTAGATTAACTTTCAAAAACGCGAATAGAAGTATTGAAAAAATCGAAGACAACTTAACTGCTGTTCGTTTTTGTGATTTCTGTAGCGCACCTAGCTTCAGCATTACACAATTGGTGGAATTTGAGAATATTATCGTTTTATGAAGAAACAAATAAATGAAGCGAATTGGTTAGTTTCCTTATTGATTTTTCCTAGACATTAATGAAGGATAGGGAACCATAAAACAATTATTTTCAATCAATCGTGCCTCGATAGTCTGCACTCAGAAAAATGTCACTTTTTTTAGAATCACTTTAAATCAAAAGTTGATATCACTTTGAAATAAAAAGCGAACCTTGTACGAATTCCACTTTATTATAAAAATTTTCTTTTCAAACCAAAATTTTTCATCATTGAATTAAAAAGAAAACGTATATGGCGCCAAATCATATTTGAAAATTTTTGAATCACAAATGTTCAAATATGATTTGGCGCCATATACGTTTTCTTTTTAATTCAATGATGAAAAATTTTGATTTGAAAAGAAAATTTTTATAATAAAGTGGAATTCGTACAAGGTTCGCTTTTTATTTCAAAGTGATATCAACTTTTGATTTAAAGTGATTCTAAAAAAAGTGACATTTTTCTGAGTGTGGACACTTATTTAGATAATTAAATCTGGAAAGTATACGCATATAAGCTGAGATTATGTATGTGAAAATTCGACCATTTCTAATATACATAGTACAACAAACAATTGTGCTCAGACGTTTGTGCTGTTATAGTTTGAAAAGAGGAACTTTAATACGTTCTTGAACCACAGTCTCATTTCAAACCTCGCGAAATATCACTTCTTTCATACTTCAGTCAAATTCTTAGCTTATGAATTTTCGTCGAAAGGCATTGAACTCTCCCCAGATCGGATTGAGGCAATTACAATTGCTATACTCCCCAAGCCGTTTAAAGACTTAAGCCGATTTTTGACGGAACCTGACCTTTGGGGCTCGAGATGAAAAATAATCGATTGGTCACCTGGAGCTAGTAAAGCTATCGACCACGTCAAGACTGACCTCAACGAAGCAACTCTATTATCCTTTCAGAGCTAAAGCCCCAAGTTTGGTATATTCGTAGATGCATCAGATACCGCTATTACGGCTGCTCTGCAGTAAAAATTACAAGGTGCTTGACATCGCATCGGTTTTTATTCTGCCAAATCAGCCGACGCATAATAGAAGTATCGTCCTTACGACCACTAACTGTTAGCGGTTTATCAGGACATTCATTATTTCCGATAGAGCATTTAATACGAGTATATCCTTTTATTTGACATTTTAATAACCATACAATTTCCCTTTCAATTTACATCGAAACGCTTGGAAAACATTTACGCACAATTCGAACGTGCAGGGAGTTATTCCCACGTTGGGCGCTTACATCTCGCAATATAAAAATCATTGAATTTTTACTTTTTGCGCTTAAATTAGATGATTAATTGAATAAGTAACTTTCAGTCAGTTGTTTAAGCAACGAAAATATATTTATAATACTACAATTTATAGTATTTTACGGTATAAAATGTTGAATGACATTTTTCTTGTTGCTCTTGTCGCCCATTTTCGGATATCTCATGAATTCCATTTCTTTCATTTAACCTTTCACCCAAAAATCCTTTACTATTCGGTGCACTACAGGAATTCGTAAACTTACAATTGCGTCAATAGCATAGGAGAAAAATATTAACGAGTCCTGAATAATCCATGTATAATGGGGCACGTGCAATTGTATTAATCTGATTTGAATAGATACGATTCTTAAGTTCGGCGATTTGGTAAATTTATTGTTATTAGGGCATTTGTTTCCCGTAAAATAGCAAAAATGAAGTTTGATTTTATGATTATATTTTTTATCAATCCCGGGGCGCAACGACCAGGATTCGATTCAGCTGCATTTCGAAATAAAGCAACAGTAGTTCGAAATCGAAAACAAATACGAAGAATCCAGTCCATTTATTTTCGTCCAGACAAATAAACTCGTTCGGTAAATAGAAAGAAAGTTTATCGCCTAACCGAACTTACCAGGACCAAACAAGATGCTTGTTTCAGTTTTCGTTGATTCAAGGAGCAAGAAGGGTCGAAAATCGAAAGAAAAAAGTCCTGGACAGGTTATCTTTTCCCTTTTCTGGTCTTTTTAGTAAACAAAACCATATTTTTGCCGAGTCTTTACATTATCTAAAGTCGAGGAAAGATACTTATAGATGTGTTTTTTTTCTCTCTCAAGAGTTTGCCATTCATTCTTTTATTTATTTCTCCTTAGTGACCAGCTGCATATTCAATGAAAATAGCAAACGAAATATAGATCCCTCTCGATTGTTAGCCATTTCGTTCGTCATCATTTTGGTTATAGGACAGAAGAGTCAGCAGCAGATAGGATGGAATTCTGCAACAAGTGATAGTTGTGTTTCCTTTGGCTTTCACGGACAGGAGATTGAGGAAGATATTATGGTTGTTGAGTTTTTCCTGGGAATGGCGAGTGGGAGTAAGAGGCTTTGGAAACAACGAAATAGCGCTGCGTATCAGGAAATGTTTTCGGGTCAGAAAAATCAGGGAAGAAAATCATCTATTTAATCGTTAATGGAGCGAAGTAGCAAACGAATGATGTAATCAGGAAGTTCAAGTAATATTATTACTTCAATAAGAACACCTCGATAAATTAATTATAGTGAATGCGAAAAACTACGTAACTGTAACTAGTCATATCATGGACTAAAGGATATTCAACGGGAAGTTTCTATTTTGTTCGGCTAGGCGTATGTGAGCAAACCAACTTTTGAGCGCGACAGTGTAAGCTATACAGTAAATTAATTAGATATGGTAGTTCATAAGCAAATGCGATTTGCTACTTGACCTTAGGGTATAAAACGTGTTCTGTTTGACGAATAAGTTTAATAGCAGATTGGTACATCCTTGTTTATTTGAAAAACTCAATTTTCTCGAGCCCATCTTTTTGCTGAAAACTACACCAGATACACCAGATTACCCAGAATTTTACCTATACGAGAATACGCACAACAAGTGCTCCTAGGAACAATCTGGTATTAGCATCTATTGAGTTCTCCCAGTGATCTCCTTCCTTGCGGGCAACACCTTGTCATGTTGGAGGGCTTTGCGGAACGCAAAATGTCACACTAAGAGTGCCTGGAAAATAGCTTAAAGATTAATTGAAAGGATTTTGACTCGGCAGACAGCAGCCATACTGAGTCCGGATTCTGCTGGCCCCATCCTTATGTGTGACTGCAATGGAGCACCCTGGTTACAGTAGAAGATGACAGGTCACAAAAGAAAAGGAGGATAGCACTGAAGGATACAAATCCGGCTAGTGCTAACGAAACGCCCTTAGGAAGCATAGAAGGATTGCTCTATGCTCTGCAAATCTGTGACGGCTCTCAATCGCAGGCAACGTAAGAAGCTGCGAAAAGTGCGAAAGCTGTCGGCAAAGACGGACAGGGGAAAAATACAGCAAAACCTGCAGGAGTTTCGCCAAAAAAACTGAAAGCCTCAGAGCCTAGTGTTTTGAATAGATGGCTGGAACTAAAGCTACGTCTATTAAACATCGCCAGCAAATAAGGCTCTCAATCGAAGGTAAAAAAAAGGGCTCTACATAAAGAGTCAATGCTTCCCGGTGTGAATCTGGAATAAAAGATGTCGCCGAAAAGCAGGGAGTAATCGGCTACATAGCAGAACTACCTATCAAAATCTATCAGCGTAGCTATTAATTCTGAACAATTTTCTATACCAGGAGGTAGAAGGTTTGTTCAGATCAACCTGCAGTTTGCCAAAATTTGATCATTTCTTTTGAGCGAAAAATTGGCAAAACTACAAGGATCAGCTGCCAGTTTGAAGCAGCAAGTTCTACGGACTGAGCTCAGTCAAACGGGCAAAAAAAATTTTATGATCAAAAGTGAACGAAGCCAAAAACGTTTGTTCATGTTTCCAATCTGGAAGTTTCGCTCAGTTTGTTTGAGATATATACACACATCTATATATATATATATATGCATAAAATTATATGTTACTTTTAGTTTCCTTTCGGGCAAAGCTATGTTTATCTATCAAAATGTGAACAACAAATAAAAAAAATGTCACTAAATAATCAAATGTTTCAATTTACGGCACATAGCTTTGCTCAGCAAAGAAGGCACATCGTATCTATCATTTTCCGGATGAAAACTAATCTAGAATGGATCAATCTTGAAAGTTAACTGCAAATGAGACATGAAATCATTCACCTCGTGCGTACATACATATAAAGATGACGGCAAACCTATTGAAAATGTGCATCGAATGTGATCTAACCGGCGTCGATTCAACGGTCTTTAAGCTTAACAAGTCATAAATACCGTAACCATTGGTTAGTTCGGGCAATAACTAGCCGTGACACTTCCTTCACGCATAGGTGACTCACCAACACTAAAACGACCGGCTGGAGCATGTTTCGGTGTTTGCAAGTGTGGTTTTACAGGGTGTTATTTATTTCTCTGTAATGTTCAAGATTACAAAATATCTTCAAAATATCACTTATAGTTTTTAATACAATCACTAATAAGGACCGCTTTAATAGATGCATAGCTGAGAAAAGATTTTGTATTGTTCCATATGTGAGGATTTTAATCGAGGATCACATTTTCAGTTAACTGAGATATTACAGGATATTTAGCACGACTTCTATGTGTTGTGCTGACCAAGAACCATACATCGTTGCTTGTTAGAACAGCTAGCATCTTTTGCGATACCCGTTGCTGTTTTTTTTTCGTAGGTTCACTCCGAATCATAGGATATGTGGGCTCTTTTGCCTTGACCATACTTTGCCCGTCTGTCGTTCTTTCGCACATTATTTTGACTTGGAGCAGCCCAGCCCGGCCCCGGGAAGGACCGATTCAAGAAACGAGTCTGAGAATACCAACAGAAGATAGTTGTTGTTGTTGGACAGCAGAGAGATGTGCTGTACACATGAGCACAGCACATACATATGTTTCTCGTTTCTGTGTTCATATGAAACTTAGCACAAACTATACGATGCCAGGGGAGATGCCGCCCCGCGTGTAATGTGCGTAACGTACTGAGAAGGGAAATCTAGTGTGTGCCAGCAAGTGTGCTCTTGTGCTGTTGCCACTTGATTTCGTCGAACACTACAGCGGCATTACCAAAATTAATCTTAGTAAGTAAAGAAACTGGTTTCTGACTGCGATCTTCTTACGAATCTGGTTAGTTACACCTATATATAGGATTCTTTTTCTGATCATGATTATGATGATTTCTTTCATTCTGCATCTCATTTCAATCTTCTTCTTCCTTTTCTTTTATCTTGCCTTTTTATAAAAATCGCTTATATGTTAAAGCGTTCTTGTTGTTGAATCTTTAGTAGGCAGGCAATAAATACAGTGCTGTTCGCCTTTTCGTGGCTTTTGTGCTTGCTTAGAAAGACAGTAAATCTGCGATTTTTTTTGTTATTATTTTGTTGACTGTTACTGTTTCTCGTTAATTCTGTTGGAAATATATGTAGGTTCCATTTGTTTTAAGTCGTCGTCGCAATGAAATTTTCATGCGTTCGGTAGCTTTTAAGGACTTTGAATTGTAACGAAAATCTTTAAGGACCAAAATAACAATTTTTTTTTCAACAACAAAAATATTTCATCTATTCGAGTGTCGGTATTTATTTGCATTAGATGCAATTTTAGTTTACTGCGTGATATCGTGGAATAGCCATGCTATATTTTCATATAGCACGGCACTGCATTAATACAACTTACAGTTTTGATCCAGTACGTCGACGAAATTGCTGGGCTGCTTTCGGATTAATAATTTGTTTCTTCGACGAGATCCATAAGTTGAGGGGGTGTTCGCGCAGCAACGAGACGTACAACGTGAAATGAACTTATATCCAAGACCAGCAGAGATGAATACGTACAACTCCGAAATGGATAAATCGAAAAGGAGGTTTCCGATTGTTGTGTTTTGGCTCCGCTGGCGTTTTTTTTTATGAACGAGGCTTGTTTTCAGATATTGTGCAAGTAAAACGAAGAAAAAAAAAGGGAAACGAGACGCAGCGCGACTGATGGAGCTACTGGCTACAGTCATTGGGCATAACAGCCAGCCGCCCAGTGAGAACAACGAAAGACAACGTGTGATGAAGATATAAGTATCTACAACAGTGTACTGATGCCCAGGCGAGCTCGTTAGTTACCGGCCTTTTGGTAGATTTTTTAGTCGTTGCTGTCGAGAATTTTTTCCCCAGCTATTTCGGTTTGCTTATGTTAGCTTACTGTCGTATGTATGTTTTGATTGTATGCTATAAAAAGAATATTCCAAAAATACAGCGACGAATTTCTTGTTTTCGTTTCAGATATGAGAAAGTCACGGAAAACAGTTTGAAAGCGATTTGTGAAAATCGAAAAGAATAATAAATGTAAATCAGCTACCTAGAAACAATGACCTGAAAATTTTATTTCGCTCACAGCTGATGTTAAGACTTCCAGGATTTTTTCCAGGCTTCCTAGACTTCCGGGATCCCGTGATTTTTTCGAGACTTCCAGGATTTTCTCCAGACCTCCTCATTTTTCTCGAACTCCTATGACTTATTTCTACCGTAGTTAAAAACCAAATCCAGTTTTTAAAAGTCTTCAAATCGCGCAAAAGTAGACTAAATACGATAAATAGATGTTACTCTAAGACAACGTATTCCAAGAGTGGAAACAGATTTCCCTTTCGAACAAGCAATCAATAAAATCATGGAATTTTAACCATCTGCAATATGTACCTTCGAAAATTGCGATACATTCGACAGGACAGTCGAAGAAATATCCTTCGAAAATAAACAAGATAAACTTTCGAGCATCCGGGGAAAACATTCAACGTATATATATACCCCATACCAAGTGTATTTACTTGGTCAGAGATTTATTCTAAGTTTTTGTTTGCTAAGGATGTTTATATTGATTCTAATCGAGGCAAACTATAAAAAAAACGAGAAGCTTAGCAGTTAAAAAAATAAGTGAGTTTTCCGAACAAGCCTCCGCACTAAGGGACAGTTTGTTGACAAGTAGCATTCATTGTGAAGGAAATTTCGGTCCAGTCGGATTGGCGACGGACTCCAATAGATAAAAAATTATCAAGGCTCTATGAAACTTGTTGAAGGGTATGTTCGACGAGCGAGTGTGGTCGTACTTCATACGAATATTAGTGTCCTTCTGACACATAAAAAAAAAGTTGGAACAGATAATGCGCCTGGGGAAATTATAACCGCTTCAAAAAATGAAATGTATTCGAACTTGATGTTCACTTGTATGTTTATTTCTGACAAGGGAAATTGGGAAATTTTCCAGCAGATCATTGGTTGTATTCGGACAGTCGAATGGTTGCAACAGTATATTCTGCGAACCCTGTAACTTTCACACTAGATTTGTGCCGTTCATGAGCAACAGTTTACTATCCTACAACCACCTCTCTGTTGCGACTTCTTCCTTTCTTCCACTTTTTTCTTGTTCCCAAATTAACTACCTTCGTAGCACCAATAGCAGAATCCTCGATTTAGCCCTTACTAGCGTTCCCTTAGATTCCCTTTCTTTCTCTTTTGCTCCTTTTACATATGTGCAAACCGACTTTCAAAAACTGTCCTCTTTCCCTTTTTCAAAGGATTGGATGTTGATTGTGCATTGTCCAAGTTCTACTCTTTCTAATCTTATCTTTCGTTTTACTTCCATTAAACGTCCTCTCCATCCTAATGATGTACCTTGGCTCACATAGAAAGGCTCTGATGCTCTTAAAGCTAAGGAACAAGCTCATGAAAAGTTGAAGAGCACGAGTTCAGTCACTGACCTTCAGGAATTCCGTAGTTTGCGTTCTGATGCTAGAAAAGTGCTCAAGCAGGCAATACGTGATTACCTTTTAAACATCGAGGCTTCAATCTATTCTAATCAATCTAAATCCTTTTGGTCGTACATCCGTTCCCTCAGTTCCTGATTCTATGTATCTTGATGATGTTACTGCTTCCACTCCTCAGGCTATTTGTGATTTGTTTGCTGCCTTTTTTGTCCTCTTCCTTTAAAAAAAACCCACTGAATACCTCGATAGCTCCCACTGTCACCCGTACCTCTCCTGAATTATCTATGTTTAGTACTAATCCTTTGGAAGTTGAAATCCTTTTGCATACCTTAAATTCTAATGCTAGTTGCGGCCCTGATGGTATTCCTAATATCCTTGTTAAGTCCCTCTCATGCTCGCTCTGTGTTCCTTTAGCTATCCTTTTCAACATTAGCCTTGTATCTGTTGTATTCCCTTCTTTATGGAAATCCCTCAATACTTTCCCAATCTCCAAATGTGGTGATCCTTCCGTTGTTTCCAATTATCGTCATCCTTCCGTTGTTTCCAATTATCGTCCTATATCCCTCCTCTGCTGTTTCATTAAATTCCTTGAACGTCTTGTCTACAATAGAATTTATACTTCTCTACAGCCTTTACTTGCTCCTGAGCAGCCTGGTTTCATCAAGGGTCGCTCTACAACGACCAACCTTATGGAGTTCACTAATTGTGTCGCCTTTGCTTTCGATTGTCAAAGTCAAGTTGATGTAGCTTTTCGAAGGCTTTTGATTCTGTGAACCATAGCCTGCTGCTACTTAAACTTAATGGGCTCGGTGTTTTTGGTCCCCTCCTCTCCTGGTTTTCCTCCTATTTTCATAGTCGTCCCGGCAGAGTCACTTTTAATGGTTCCATTTCTTTTCCTATATTTCCCACATCCGGAGTTCCAAATCTGATCTCCGCGCTTTCAGTATTTATCTGACGCCATTGAATCTGTTCAGCGTAGGTTGACTCGCTCGCTGCTTTTTAAATTCAATATCCCCTATTGTCCCCACTCCTCTCGTCTTTCCATCCTTTGTATGTCCTCGTTGGAACCACGGAGATTGTTCCTCGATGAGTGTTGTCTTTTCAAACTTTGCCAAGGCATTTTTTGGTCAGATCTTTGTTGCCAGATAACCAGACGTGAATCTAGTCGTCCAAGTCGTTCATCTGAGGTTTTCTCTGTTCCGTTTGCGCGTACGGAAGTCTATTTGTTGCGTCTACCCAGAACGCACAATGCCCTTAAGCTTGGTCCTCTCCCGCAATCTTTTTTTACAATTCAATCATGTATTGAGAATGTTAGCTTGAATTGCTATTTACCTTAGTTCTAATTTTAGTTTTCAAATTATTCAAATATTCTTGTTCTTTCTTCTTCTTTTTTAAAAATAAAATAAATATTCTTAAAAATATATAATTATTCAAATATTCTTGTTCTTTCTTCTTCTTTTTTACGTTTCTATTTTTTTGCTTTCTTGACGCTGTAATTGGAGTTATATCTGTAGCGCAAGGGATACATAAATGAATAAATAAACGAACGAAAAGAATTAGTATGGACGAAATATATCACAATTTCATGTCCGATTGTCCAATTGCACCTCATGTACAATTTTTGACTATCTTTTTCGCCTCCGTTCTTGTCCGTGTCTAAAGATACGGCAAGGACCAAGGCACTAGAAGGGAGGCATGCATGAACTTTGACGATCCAAATGGCATCCCGTGCAACAAGATCGAAGTAAAATCGGCTTAGTTAAGAAAAAAAACTTTTTGACTAACAAAAATATCTTTCCGCTGTTTAAGTGTCTTTTGCCCGCCGACTCTAGTCATCGCAAAACATACAACTACAGATAGAATTGACTAGAAAGAATACGACCATTCCATGCACACTTTATGGCAAGCGGCAGTAAGAGGACAATACTGACAAATCTAAATTGAGAATGTGTTCGATCTGTCAAACGAAATATTTCGCGGTAGTGGATAGCGCAGATGTTAAGAAAGAATTAATGAAATGAGCATTACTCATAAAAAAGCATGTCGCCAGTACCGGGTACAAATCATCAAAGACACCAACATGTTATCCTCACAACAATCAAATTATTTTTTTTCAAAGTGACCACGAAAATTCTTCCAAGTCGCGAAAGCCATCTCAAGCACATTCTCAACCTAGTAAACATTTGCTTGAATTTTATTATATTCGTCCATCCAGGCAACAACATCTGAATGTTTGTCTTCCCTGAAGTTGTACGAAAGGTGTCAAGGCTGAGCTTTGGCATTGGTTTTCTACTTTCGTTCGATTTGGTTTAGTTACGACCCCTTTGATTTTTGAGTGGCACTACTTTTTTCTACAGGGCTGTTTCGTCCCAGCCACCAATACTATATAACGGTTCTATTCAAAACCCCTAGAAGAATGTATGGCCATCGACCATATATATGTACGTATAAAACTTAAAGAATACTGTATTTTCAGAGTTACCACACTATTTGCAGAACTGAAAATAAGAAACATGTGCGTGATTCGATTTAGAGCATGTAGCTGAGGATCAGCAATGCAGTGTATAGATCAACCAAGCAGGCAAGACTGTCATCATTTTTTTTGTCTGTCCGTAACTACTTAGTATCTGCGACAACAACAACTATGAGAAAAAGATATCACAAAGACACTAGATTGTCCATGAAAGATTCGACGATTGCGCACGCGGCTTACACCACGCATGCAGTCGTGATGACGGGGTATCGTACACAACATTCACCCGGCATCTCTTCTTCGAAGAAGTTTTATGTTTTTGTTCCAAAGTGCACATCACCAACATACATGCAATCAACGAACGTAGTACTGGTATACTGTTTTATGTTTCATTAAAGTTATTTATTTCCTGTCTTTTTATTCTGTTGTTTCGTTTCGTTTTCGATTCTGCGACACATACATACGTACAGTGGACCAAGAAAATAAAATTTCGAAAAATATGGTGTTTTTAGTTGAGAAAACAAGTATTACTTTTTGTAATGAAAAGAGATCTTTTCATAAACGAGAAATTATTTTTTTTTTTCAAAACATAATATTTACTGTGAAAATCTAATAATAAGCATAATTATAAGTGGAGGGCATAGACACTCTATTCTCATAATTGAACTTTGTTCACAAGTGCGAAATGACTAGTTTCATGTCCCACTTGGCACGTGATTTAACTCAAGTGGATTAATTCAGAACTAGATTAATTCGAAATTTTGATGCGCGATTCTCGGTCCATTTGTAGATTCGAACCAAGGACCTTACACGCTTTCACCAGTAGATTACACGACCTGATATAATTTTATTTTTCTCGGTGATCTCACACTAGCTCAACTCATTTTTTCTGCCGTTTAGGTAAGTTTTCAGTCCCGACATGTAGCCTAGTCTGTTTCATAATTTAATTTTTTTTCTTTTCGAATGTCATTTTGCTTCAGAGTTCTCCTATTTATCATACGATTCCATGATCCCATTTGAGCAATGTGGATTTCTCTTCAATCAATCGACCGAAATTCAATTTTCAGAAATTCCACAAGTATGGAAAAGTTCCACGATCACTAATCGAAGCTGGAAATTAGAAAATATTAAGTAGATATTTAATTTCCCCAGTACTCTACTGAACGCTGCTTGCAACAACTCAGATGAAGATTCAAGCGTCGAGTCCGGTTCTTCAGTTCAGTCTAATCACAACAACGCCTTGAGCATTATTTGGTCAGCAAATGACCCGAATAACACCGGCTAAGCATTTGAAAATTAAGGATGTGATATATGCTGTGTATACAGCCTCCTCCTGAACTGTCTTCAACAGCAAGAGAACGATGAATTCCGCTGATCACGATCGACGATGATATGATAATAATGATTAGCACAAGAACACTGAACAAGGTGAAGAAGAATAATTTTAAAAAGAACGGAACGAAACCGAAAGCCAAGGCACATTATGACTGGAGAGCTGTTGAAGACGAACCGGTTCACCATGATAATTCCAACAGATTGCTCCGGTCCGGACGGACAGACGAGCAGCAGAGTATCCTCATATTTTAAACGAGACAATAAGCAAGGTAAAAATGTTGGTTGGACGTATGGGCTCCACATCCAGCCCAGTCAGTCAACTATCCCAACGAGGTGTTAGACGTATGAAAGCATGATAAATGTGCTAATCACGATGATCACAGGTTGTTTGATTCTCTTATTTTTTCTCGTCCCATCCATTGTTCGTCCATTTAGTAGCGTTGTCAAAAAACTGAAATTTTAAACAAGCCAAACCGGATTTTAAATGGATATTTTTTATTGATTCTTCAGCATTCTCTCTCCTTTGCTGCTGGCCACTGTTTAACGAATATTCATTCCCGATTTGCGATGGTTATTTTTCTACTCCTAGCTCGTTTGATACTGTTTTTTTCTCGCTGTTTTTTTGATGGTTTTACTTGATTTGTATGTGGGTTTATTTTGTTGTTTTTTTCTCTTCAAATTACAATCATATCCGGAATTTTTTTTAGCCTATTAGAAAATCCTAACATATTTGATTTCATCTTAGCACAGCTTAGGACTGTACGATATTGCGACTACTATAGAATTACGATAATATTCGATAACTAAGCTGCGAAATTTCAGTAAATTTAAATCAAATTCTCGCATAAGTATATATTCTGGCAAGTTTAGTAAACTGGAAATAAATAGGGAATCCTAGAATGTGTCAATTTCAGACATACATGAACTTAGAATATAGATACATAAGAAATACGGTACACACGGTAAAGTTGGTTAGATGGTCTCCGGCCGGGAGAGACATTTATAAATTTAACCATCAGAACATGAATCGAAGGTAGAATAGTCGATTTGAACGATTTAGATTCGTACCTCTGAAACAACACTAGCATCGATTTTTTTTGGTACTTTTTAAAGCTCAATGAACCGAACAGAAATGGAGAAACATCTTTCGAAGATCTCCTCGCTCAGTATAAGTTGCAACAATCATCGTTTTTTTTTTTTGTTGGATAAATTGAAGTTTCTTTTTTTAAGAAGAATACGTTGCCAAAATTGGTGATCCTGTTGTTTGTCAGCATTTTAGCAACGAAAGAATGATTAATTGAAGCAGTATGATAGTCCACATCCGAGAAATTCTAGATAATACATACCAACAACTTTTCGAACAAGATACTGATATACAGGATGATTCCGATCAAGGTGCCTTGGAGTATACCACGTGATTCCTTGAGGTGAGCTGATAACTCGGACCCAGTTGCAAACGGACAAAAATAGTTTAACAGAAGTTCTTATTTGGTATTCACATATCCACCATACCTTACATATAAACTGGCTGATTTATTCGAAAAATACTAACGAAAACTCTCAGACACGAAAGAAATAGCTAATAAGCCTATTTTCTTTCTGACAAATAAATTCCCTGATATCTAGTCCATTATAAAAATCAAAAGAATTTACAGGAAGAAAGTTCAGTCAGTACATGTGACAGGCGAAAATATTTAATTGAAGCAAAAAACAAAACATCTTTTATATATTGAAATATAGTTTAAAACGGATAATTATTAGTTCTATCAATGGCAAGTCTAAACTAAACGTATGCCAGATGATTTAAAATTATCATTCAAAAATTTATTAGTTCATAAAACTTTTTTCGTGCAATTTTTTATCAAATATTTGACAAGATCTGTCATTTTACCTATCGAGTATCAGCTTGTGGATAATGTACATAGAGTGTAGATCTATTTTCTGGACTTGAAGAATATCAAACATAACTTCCAGTGATAATGGCACCGTTAACTCATTCATCCCCCGGTAGCCACAATGGCATATTACCATCGCAACACATACAATTGCAGAAGCCCACAATGGGCGCCAAAAATATTTATGTATAAAATCACTCCTAATCCAAAGAGAATTGAGCTTAATGATGTTTGGTTTTAAATAAAATATATATAAAAATAAATAAATTGTTCCACATACGCCCCTCGAGGATGCCGCCCTCCTTACGAGCTATAGCCCTTGAAAGATTTGTCCATTTTGAATGTATCCTGATGAAAACGATTACTTTTAACTTTTGAACAACCATTTGGATTCGAAATATTTTTATCTCGCTCGAAAGGTATTATAATTACCTTTCAAATAAGACCTCATTTGTTACTATTTGTAAATAATTCTTGACAAAATTAATAACGGATATTCCAAGATTTATCTTTTTGCATTCAAATTTCAATCAATTAATCCATGAACCTTAGAATTTTATTTTTTTTATTTATAACAATGCTCCTTATGCCGACTTTTATTCGCAAAAAACTCCATCCCGCTACCCGCAACAGATTTTCTACATGAGGTCATTATGTGTATTCAAGGAGACGAAAAATATCATCATCTGAGTCACCGTACAGAAGAAGACTTCTTAGATCGTATCTTAAAAAACAATTTTAGAAGGCAATTAGCTTTTAAAGGCGATTAAATAGAAGCTTATAAACCATAGAGTATAAATAAGAGTTTAAGGTTACGTTACGATTAGACTGATAGACATATTTGGTTTAGAGAGCTAGAAAAAAATTGAATCAGAATAATTAACTGTTTGTGTGATTTCAAGTCGTATAATTTTCAAGTAAAGGTAATTTATCCAAATCTTTCATAAACTGTTAGATCACCTGTTTGAAATTCGGGAACTAATAACGACTTTTCTAGCTTTCATTATGTATTTTTCAAATGAAGAATTGATTTATGGCGAAGCTCAATTAGACTGTGGGCTACCCAGACGGCCACAGAACTTTTGAGAATATAAATAGACGCTTAAGGAAGCGTGGGACAATTGCTTCTAGTAGGTTGGATCAGGGAGCATCAATGACACATCAAGACGTTGAAGAGGAAATATTGCAGTGATACATATACAGTGGTAAAAGAATTACAAGTTGGAGATACTACACGGCGACTTGAATTTTGCCGCTGGAGCCGTTAGCAGAGGCCGGAAATAACAGCAAAAGTGTTATTTACCAATGAAGCTACATTTAGTAGAGATGGTGTATTTATAATTCGCACAACTGAGCTTCAGAGAATCCACACGCCATAATAGAAGGGCATCGTCAAAGTAGCTTTAAAATAAATGTTTGGTGTGGGATCGTTGACAATCATTTGCCTGGTCCCTTCGAAATCCCAACAATGAAACGTACCACATATCTTTCATTTTTGGAAACTGAATTAGAAGATATGCTAGACGATAATATCCCTCTCTTCGAGAGAACGGATATGGACTTTATGCACGATGGTGCACCATCACATTATTCTCAAGAAGTGAGAACTTACATGAACGAAAAATTCTATGGACGATGGATAGGTCGCGGAGGTCCAATTCTTTGTGCAACAATTTTTTTATCAGCTAACCTCAAGGAATCACGTGGTATACCCTAAGGCACCTTGATCTGAATCACCCTGTACATATATACTATTGATTGCTTTTGGAAGGATTTAGCGTGCTGCTAATCAGATAAAAACTTGGTACAACCGATCCTAGTAAAATCTATTATTGACGTGCATTATTATTGTCTCCCGATACGATAATTCCGTCATTCGATTGGTTCACTTAAAATTTTATGACGAAAAATTACTTTCAAGGAAATCGATCTGTGGCCTATTTCGAAATTCTATAAACCTTCGCGAAAAATTAATGTCCCGTAAATGATTGGATTCTAAATTTAATTTTAACAATTTCATTCACATCTGTGTGTGTAGCACAAAAAGGAGATGATTTAAAATCCTGGATATCCGCCGTAAGAGACGTATTCAACCAAATGCCGTAAATCTATTTCTAATCCAATCCAAACATTTTTTTTATTCTTGATTCTTTCAAAACGATGTTGCTCCGTTTTAGCCTGAAAATACTTTCATTTCGACTGAGAAGGATATTTATGCTTGCATCAAGTTTTGTACGAGGCACTATAAAAAAAAATACTAAAGAAATGATTGTACAGACGATACGAAAAGTTCGAAATAAATTCTCGTCTTTATGCAGAAGCCATATATATATATATAGGCCTTTCATCGCAACGTCGACATTTTCATCATCTTTGCTGAGCATGGATTTTTATTCCTTGTTCGACAACACTCTATTTTTTTACAATCTTCCTTCAACCTATTATTGTGTGTATGCTTTTCAAATCCTCTGATTGCTCCTCGGAACAGGATCAGAGTCCAACTCTCTAACTACAATGAAGTGTGTTGTATGAAATTTATGCCTATAAAACGGAGAGCTCCAACCCACCTAGCAATTCTTTTACAATCCGGGATTTTTCTTTGAC
The DNA here is from genome assembly GCA_963978885.1 of Nemotelus pantherinus. Taxonomy (NCBI): domain Eukaryota; kingdom Metazoa; phylum Arthropoda; class Insecta; order Diptera; family Stratiomyidae; genus Nemotelus; species Nemotelus pantherinus. The sequence goes on from OZ022267.1 coordinate 655,524, forward strand.
GAAACATGGGAATGCGCGTCACGAACAAGGGTACGACGACCGTCAACCATGAGATATAAGTCGATTTAAACATCATAAGCGAAGCCTCTCAGATTCGTTGAATGCATACGACGGCGTCATATATACAATAAAATATTGGGATACTAGTGGAGAATCTGAAAGAATATCTTGAAGTAAATATTACAATAAATCTTCTTTAAACATAATCTGATAGAATAGAATGGCGAATAAAATCGCTTAATATCGAAAACTTCCAACTGATAAAGTAAGATTAGGAGGACAGATGACCCGGAAAATGGATCACAATAATGATAGCATGAAAATAGGGAAAGCAATTTGACTTAGCACATTATCAACTGTTATGTATTGAAAGCGTTTTTAATGTTTTGGATTAATTTTTGAAATGCTAATCTGTAATCATATCGATAATTATGTTGCAGTGTAATGTTTTGATACTGTAAAGATAGTTTACTTTCCTGTTCATTATGGCGCTACAGTCCGAGATCGGATCATTCACCTCTATCATACTCGAGACAGACTACAATCGAATCTCGTTCGCGAATCTCTAATGGGCTTTTTGAATCTCCCTTGCTAGCCACACTAGGACAAAACTTTCAAAACCGTGTAAAATCGAACTGATATCACTTATAAAAATTAAGAAAACTAAAGGGCCCAGATTTGATCCTTAAGGGACACCTGAAGATAAGGATAAGCCTATTGAAAGCAACTCGTTCGAGTAATTTACCAAAACAAATTGATTTAATTATAAAGCCAGTTTTATAATCTGTAGTTAACATGTAAGGGTCTAAGGTGAATTTTAGTGACTTATTTTATTGACGTGAAAAATTTCGTTTTATCTTTCACGTAAATATATCGTCATATTCAAGCCCAAGAAAGATGCATACTGGACCAGTCTAGCGGCAGTTAGTCAGCTCATACGCGCTCAAGATCTCTCTGAGCCCCCTCGGAAAAAAAACTCAGAAGATAGCTAACCATTTGCACAGAATAAACTCATTTATAAATGTTTTTAATTTGAAATGCTAGAATCTAATTTAATTGGAACAAATGGTTCATTTTTTTTTTGGGAACCAGAAAGCTATAATCAAATCCGTTATACGTGAAAATGTATTTCCACAAATATCGTTCAATTGCTCGGTCTTCTTCAAAGACACTCTCATTTAATATTTGAGAACTTTATACGAATACATTTTTCATCATTATTATCATCATCATCGTTACTATCATTATTTACATCATCGCCCCGCGCCAGTAAGTAATAAGCTTTGGCGAAACTAGGTGCTAAGTGGGAAACAAGGTACAAGGCGCGAACAGCAGATAAGATTCAATCGAAAATTTACACTAAATGATCATTACCACTATCGCTTGCAAACACCGGCAGTTTCATACTAATTATTATCATTAACACATCGTATTGTGGTGTTACAAAAAGCACAAACAAACCGATACGAAAAAAAAGGCCACTAAGCACCCACTAGACCTTAGTGAGATTAGCTGCGAAAGTTAAGTAAAATGGAAATCAGTGAAGCGTTGTCCCGTCTCGTTTTGATCGTTGCGTTGTTAATAATTTTAGTCTCGAAGACAAAACATTCAAATGAGCACACTCGGTTAAAAATTTAATTATGCATTCAAATTTCTCTGTTCTGGAATTGGTTTTGGTCAGTTCACCACTCCTGCTGGTAATATACAATATGAAATTACAAAACTTATAAAAAAATTCATTTTATCCCGCAACGGAAAGCACCATGAAATTCGAGTCGTTTTGTAAACACAATTAATGTTGGCGTCATAAATTTTGATTTTGTTTTGCAATGATTCACGAGAACTTATATTTTTCCTTGAATGCAAACTTAAATGGGTATGGCATTTTTGCTTTCGGACCTAAAATAACTATGACCCATAAAGGGTCTTGGACATTTACAAGGCTCGAAGAACGCGTGACACACACACACACGCCTTTGACATAAAAAAAATATTTTCTGACATTTCCAAGCAAAGTAAATTACGACCTTCATTCAACAATCAATTTGAACGCGTATGAAAGAATCAGAATCATGACTCAAATTACCTCGAATCGACTCAACTTCGAATATGGTCCAGAAATTGAAAACTTCTGAAACGGCGATGTAGAGCACGGCTCTGCGAGGGATCGGTGTCCGGTTCTCGCGATGCCTTCGTTCGTTTAAGTGTCCCTAATCAATTTCAGGAGAAGATATGAAGTAAAATATCTGCACGAGGTGAGCTGGCCTCCATCAGCAACTATGATTTTGTTTTTCATGCAGAAATATTCGTGATCTTGAGAGCTGGCTGAAATGAAAGGTGGACGGGAAATCGTAACGCTATTTGCTGTGAAAGTCAAGCTGGGCTATGTAGGAGTCTGATTACTTCAGAAAGAGCCCAAGAATACACGGCATGTTTGAGCTTTGTCCCCTTATTCAAAAATTTGTATTCGCTCTTGGTACCGAGGCATTGCCGCGTTGCAGGAGACGATATTGCTGATGTAACTGCGAAGCAAGGATCAGCGCCTCAGCTGCAGGGTTCATAATCCGCCAAAGTTGTGCCGATCGATCGCATCTGCATATGTCATTCTTCGGAGGTTGGTACACAATTACCATAAAGAGAGATGTCTACCTTGTGATGTGGCCAAGGACACGAAGCACTTCTTCTCGGTACCTTACCATGGCGCAATTAATCTTAACATAGGATTATTTTCAAAACTGGTGTAAATTTGGAATAAGTAGTTGCAGTATTTTCCTCCAACGACATAGTCAAAACAGGAGAACCCACGCATGTTCTGGAGTCAAAAGCATGTTAAAGTTTCCGTGAAGCGCTTGAAGCTCAGAAGACGGTACCGCGTAGTTGAGGTTTCTTCAATGCAATCTGCAAAAACGACTTGCTCACGCATGAATCCAGAGACCGAATTGCAATTGGCCACGTTGACATGGGACTGGGGACTGATGAATGCGTACACTGGAATTGATCACAACTAAAACACTTTCGATATACCTGAGAAAAGCCCAGGCCGGCAGAACTCTAAACAAAATATATTTCGGTGGATTATTTCGACATTGGACAGAAAGAAGCTGTTGGACTCACTAGGCAGTAGCTTTGTTGATGTGGTTAGCGTAGGCTAAATAGAGATATCCATGGACCCCGGAGGAATGGATAAACTAGTGAAACAGTTCTAGCGTGCAGGCGCAAGGCCAAGCGGTTTATTGGACGACCAGAAGTGTCGCAGCTTGCCACGAGCCATAAAAAGGCAAAACAAGAACTGGGAACAGCTATAAAGTGGAGAAAAACGAAAATGTGGCAAACTCTCTGCGGAGAGGGGCTAAGATTTCGAAATAGTGTGCGATAGGCTCGACCACATGTGCTCAAACCACAGTTGAAGCACATTGCAGGTTAGTTGATTCCAGCATTAGGCGTGGGAGGAGAAGACAACCATACAGAGCGCCAAGAAGATGCCCCTTTTACTTACTGAGGAAGATCTGCGTAACACGGCTGTCTGTATAAAGAACCGCATGTATAATTCCTACGCATGTATAATTCCTACGCATGTATAATTCGTGTTAGTTACGCTGCAGACTAGCGAAGCTCGCTCTGGCTGCAAAAAGAAACGGAGGCCTTAACAAACCATCTGTGCATAGACTCCTCAGCTTTGGGGAAACTTCTAAAAGGGCTACTAAAGTCTCGACGACATTTCGGAAAATCAGCACGGGTCCCGTAGTGGTGTAAGTGCCATCTGCGAAACGTTTATGATTCGGCAAGATGGACACAAATGTTGAACTTTCTTCAGACAAATTTGCAGGTAGAGGACTACTTGTCGATAAGTTTCGGTATTTCAGAACGTAGCTAAGTATATAAGCTCTTTTATTGAGTCCATATTTTAAGCCAAAGTCACGATTCTATTGCGATATAAAGACAATTATAGGTGGTTTTTTTTGCACCGGTGCAGAATAGAACAATGGTGCACAAAAACGATCCAGAACAGAACAGCTGATGCATTCGCTATCCACAAAAGAACAGCTGGTGCATTCGCTAAGATTGCTATATTCGCTGTAGCTGCGCGTAAAGCAGTTGAAAATAAAGGGAGAAAATAACGATTATAAACTACCACAATCGATAGAAAATATAAAAGGAACTAACAGAAAATTACCTCTTTTAACTTTCTACATATTATGATGGCTTTTTCCAATTTCCTAACTACCAAAACGTAACCTTGCAAAATCCAAAGCCACCTCACGGCCAAAAAAGCAACTACTTATGAACTGCCAGCACACTTTATGAGTGAGCCCATGAACAGAACAGTCGGACGTATGCAGAACAGTTGTTGTTGTTTCCAGTTCTGCTGTTCTGTTCTGGATAGAGGAGCAAAAAAAAAAACACGCCTCATATTTTCTAAAAGTTTGTACCTGACAACAGATTCTTTCCTCTTTAAAACAATATTGGCCGTTAGGTCCCACAACAATGAGGTTGGGTTTGCCTCCATCGATTGTGAGCAATCCCCGAATAAAAGCAGATCAGTTTTTTGTTTTTGCTTTCATCACGTTTCAGTTTTCGACAATCGGCGTGTTTTTTTGCTGCTCCAGAACAGACGCATTGGATACAACAATATTCCTGTCCCAGTGAATTCACTGGGACAGAATTCTGTTCTGCACCGGAGCAAAACAAAAACGCACTTATTGTAATCATTCTCACAAACAAACAATAGGCCTTTCGTTTTCAAAAGGTGCCAAACAGTGTCTAGAAAACCGGTAAAAGTATAATCTTATAGAGTAAGTGTGTATAAATGAGGATATAGACCGATCAATGTGTTAAATTATTCGAAAGTATTTGGACGATGCAAGTCAGAATCAGCGCATTTCAATGTATATCTGAAAGCAAGTACGATGCGTAGACAGATAAATATAAATCGAGAAATGATCGATGAGGTACGTAAGAAAAAAGCCAGCAGCGTCAGTGCAAGTATTTAGTAGCTCGAGCGAAGGAGGATAAAGCAGATACGATTCGTTCTCGACTTATCTGGGAAAAGATTGATATACTGCGACCGGATGATGGTAATGTGATGACGATGCAGACCGCCTGTGCATATGGGCATCACGATACGTACTTTTGTAAATGCCCTATCCTGTGTACTTCATGACACCAGGTTCCAACCGTAAACATCGTCTTTTTATAAATGACGCTAAGTGGGAGTTTTGTATATATCTGAAAACGGTTTGGGGTTTTATTTTGTTCATAGAGAGAGTATAAATAGACAAACAGGAGTTGGTAAATGCAAACAAACAAAGAAAAACATCGGCTACGACGACGACAACAACAATGACAGCAATCTACTATGGTTTTAGCTTTCGTAAGCTCGCTGTGGATAGACAGCAGTTAAGTAACGACCCAACGGGAAAAGTAATGCTTACGGATATATTCGGTAAGCATTTCGCATAATGCGTGGACGCATTACCGAACCATTGCATGTTTATTTCTTTTTAACATTGCATGTCCTAGGCTGGGAAGATTTATACAAGGGGAAACTTATGCTTTTAGCTTATGTATAAGAGCTTTTTGGAAAGTACAACATCGTATTCTCGCATTTCCGTCAACTAGGGTGAATACGAATTAAAGCGTACCGCTGCATGTGTGGCTATTGCATGCAGAGTGATTGTGACGGTCATTGGAAATTCCAATAGTGCATTCTCTTTGCTACTAGGGGGAATTGGTACTGTTGTTTTTCACACATTTTATTTACCCGTGATGATTTTCCGGAATTTTCATCTTTCCGCTTTATATAGCACACTAGCCATAGCCGATGTATGCTCGAAAGTTCTTTTCCCCTTAGTTCTGCGAGTGATGTTCATTGGCCAGTCATGGACTCTTAAAAAACCCCTTGCAAGCAAATTACATTTTCATTACCAAGAATGTTTTCTTCATATATTCCGTCCGGAATGCATTACAGCGATTCCCGTTGGGTTGTGAGTCGCAATGCCAGGTGGATACATATCAGATTCCCCGCACACTAAGTGACATCGCAAGTACTTACACTAAGCTTGAACGTTGATGGCTCTGTACACGCAGTCATACTCTCATACAATCACGAATCTCGCAATCCACCCAACACACCCTCTACGATTAACATGTAAGTGATGTACATATATGACTGAAAACATCAACTGACAAGAAATTCGAAGTGATATTTCACATCGAAAGTAATTTTTTATTAACTTTTGGAGAGTTAAGAATCCTTCCTGGAGTTGGTTAGAAAAAGTTTTTGAGAATCAGCCAGGTTAACCTTTTTTTCGATCGATAGGTTAGTGAGCTTTAAGATTAGATTGTTCTAAGGAGCATCTTCAGTTCATCATCTACACTACGCACTGTGCGTAACATAATACATAGCTCTATAAACGTTTACATTCGCGTCGGAATTTTCTTTTGATCTTTGTTGTTGTAATGTTGTTTTTATTTCATCTGCTTTCTACTGTGAGTCTGATCTGATCGGTCGCTACTGCCACGCCACGATGGCCGCTGCCGCCGTCAATGTTCATTCACATTACACATGTCGAGGCTTCCATTGAAAATATAACAAATTGAGAAATTGTACGTAGGAGGAGTAAGGAGTCTATATATGTATGCATAAGACGATGATCGAACGAAATAATAATGTGCATGTAAGCAATAAATTATATTCTAATGAACTGCATATGTTCGCACATGTTCCAATGTCTCTAAGATCGAGGTGATTCTCGAAAATTTCGCGATAAGAGTTGAAAACTATTTTTTTATTTTGGTATTTTCCCGTAAATAAAGCTCGCGTCAATAATGATGGGGCGCGAAATAATGAGCACCCTCAAAAAATAAACAAATAAAAAAAATTTACAATGTGGTTAGTCTATCACGGAACCACTTTGATGATTGCTAGGCAAGACGAGACGAGACGATGGAGCATATTCTAGTTACACTTGATTCGGAATAGTTCGGATTTTCTTCAACAGTCGATATGTCGTCGCATCGAAGTAGAGAGTTTAGCTTTCGTATTTATATACTCAAAATCAGATTAGATTGAATGACCTCATCGAGAGCCACAACATTAATAAAGATAGCGGCCAGCCTAGTTTTGTCGCAATTCGTGGGAATTATACCACTTTGAATAGACATTTTCGTATGGATTTTCATTTTCGCTAATATCGTCGTTTTTTGTATGATGAGGATAGATTTATAGGTAACAGCAGTGTGGAAACGTTGCGAGCGCACACAAGGCAAACTTGTAATTGTTTTGAGGTATGTAGATACATACATAGTTATCGTTGTGCATGGAGGGGAAAAAGTTGTATACTCTTTTGTCTAATCTAATATCGCATGAATTTTATCAATTCCACTTTGGCTTTTATCTATAAGCCTTATCCAGGCTCACACTATAAATGCGAAATCATTAGATATTGATTTTACAATGCTATCGTTACGTATACGAATCGGTAAGCTCGATATTTACATCTTCATTATCAAAAATTTATAAGTGGCTTCGGATACGATATCTCTACCATATTGTAGCATTGAAATCCAAATACCTACTTCTCGGCAGAATAGCTTGCTGTCCATACAATATTATCCGACAGTTATATCGATATATATTTTCTCTTTGAATAAAATCGACGGTTGTACTTCGCCAAACTACTTATTTATGTATGCAACTATTTATTGATGTACCTACTTGTTTTTATTTCTCACAATGCACACAATAGATTAAATCAATACCACATATGTATCTTTTGCGAAAAACATCCTCGATATTCCAGTGGGATATCATCAACATCAGCTTAATTATGCTTGGTTCATGTGCTTCAACACACCAATTGTCGTAATGACAAGGTTTACTATAGAACTATCGCTGCTACTATGTTGTTTCGGCTGCTGACACCGGTTCGTCTCACGAGCCCTTCAGAAAAGCAAACGAATACACTCTGAGAAAACAAAATCACCGAAAAATAGTTGATGTATGTAATCATACAGCATTAGTTAAAGACCTTCCCCTTCTTTCCACCCTCATAAAATGCGCAACATCTTCTGATCTACTTAGCTCACCCATATCTCTATTAACCTCGGAAGTTTCACAATGTATCAAATATGAAAGGCCCTGGGGGGTTGATATTAAGCCTACATTAGGAGCCCTTGTGACCCTTGCCATGATCAAGTTCCGATTGAAATCGTATACAAAAAAAAAAAGAATGTTCAAATTTAAAATAGTCCTGTATTCAACTGTGTAAAAACTTATTATAAATGTGTAAACACTTATGCAGAAAATGGCGTCAGCGTTTAGCGAAATTCGTTGTTAGAAAATTCGAATGTAGTGAGACTCCTACAACATCGGCGTCTGGCAGCACAAGGAAATGACCTTCGGCATCAGCACCGTTCGAATTTTAGTTTTACTACTGACGTCGAAGGTGCCACCGATTTAAGAAAATTCCATTCGTAACGTGATTGTTGGCTGTCACTTGAGTATTCAAATGACATGCTAAATTGACATTCTCTGACGAAATTCACTCTCGATGTTCGCTCATAGCCCATTTTCGACGAAATTTCACAAAAAACTGACGCCGTTCGTCGCATATGTATTGTATTTACACCATAATGCCCGAGGGATAAATGCAGGTCACGCAGAAAATAATGCACTCGACAATTGCAGATATATTGCACGTATACAAAAGATTATGGATCTGAAACTGTTACGAGTTGATTACACCTTTGCAACGAACTTACAACATGTCAAGATAGGAAGCTACTGATAGGAGATTTTAGCCATCGTTCGTTTTTATGAACAAAGAATATTCAATAAACATCATTTGAAGCAACAAAAAATAAACAAACCACAGCAAAAAGGATTAACAACTTACCATTGAGACAGGCAATCCGCTGGCCGCTCCATTCGTATAGGAATACGGTGAAACTAGATAGCCCATATTAAAACTAGATGCTGCATGAGTTTCTATTTTACCTGTTGAAAAAGAAATAACGGAAACAGCGTTAAAATTAATAATAGCGAGTATTACATTTTAAATACTAGAAGAAAACTTCAAAATCAATAGAAGTAAATCGCTATAAAATGAAATGACACATAGTTAACAGGACCTAGAACAAATACCTTACACGTATCTACCATCTAAAACTAAACGTGTTTAACGCTGACTAGCGACGAGTGGAACCCATCTCCCAGGCAACCAGCTTCATCATTATGATAAAACTATGGCTTATCTAAACAAGAAAGCTAGTCATTATCTTCTGCTCGAATATTGGTTACTTTTCTAGCAATATTAGGAAACGTGCCAACATCCTTCCTGGCAATAACGACATTATCAACACGAAACCCACTCTTCTCTCCAATATAAGGAAACTACTGGAAAGAGCAATCTATTCAACTCTTGATAAAGTAGTTGTTCGTCAGTTTGGCTTGAAACTAGTTCGGAGACCCATCGATGCCTTACAGATCCTCACAACTGACAGGCTGAGAACAAATTCTTCACGGCTTGGTTTAATCAATGTGAAAAAAGCTTTCGATTCAGAAACATTCACAAACTTATTACTCTGGACTTTCCGAGGTGTTTTATTCGATACCATCGGGCCATTCGAGAAGCAGGAGAAGGAAGAATCGGGGAAAGTTAGAATAATCTCAGATCTTGTGGTCCAGAAAGCCAAATAAATCTACAAATGGCAGAAATCCGTGCAACAATTGAAGGAAACGCAGAAAGAATTGAAGCTACGGAGGAAACAGAGCACAGAGCTGAAGAATCGAAAGCTGGAACTGATAAACTGGTTGATTGCAGCGAGTAAAACTTATTCACTTGCAGTGCGGATAAAGCGAAAAAATTGCAGGCGCTTACCACTAGCACACCAAACACAGCGAAAGTGCGTCAGTGGAGGCGGAAAATACAACAGCAGGACACTGACAACCATACCAATCTCCTCTCTCTCTCTCTCTCTCTCTCTCTCTCTCTCTAACGACAAACGAAGCAATTGCAACGAAATCGAAACCCGAGATTTGGGACGAAATTTTAGAGGAACCTTAAAAATCACAATATTAGCTACGAAACGTCTAAAAGACTTTACCTAGCAATACAGGTCATCCCAAAAAAAAAACCTCCCCGCAGAGAAGTACGAATATCACATCTATGTATCTACTGCACCGAAGAAAAGAACATAAGCATTATTATTAGAGGTTTATATGAACTCAGGCTAGCCGAAACAACTGAAGATCGTGAAGAACAAGGCTTCCATCAAATTTAGGCGTTCTTCCTCAAAATGAGGAATAGCCCCTTCAAACTGTTCAAATTCCTTCTTTCGATACAAAAAAACGGACATTTCTAATATTGAGGCAGTGTTCCGACTTATTTGGAAAGTGATAGTGCAAAAAACACGCGGCGCATACTTGCAATGCCACAATTGACAACAATTTGACCATGCAGCCAGCCAGCCAGCAATTTTGAGTGATGTTCCTCACCAAGGCACAAAGCAAAAAGAGGAAAAAGCGAAATGCGTAAATTGCGGCGAAGAAAACCTCGCCAATTATGGAGGATGCTTTAAGTTTACAAAAATTCCGCACGTCGCAAAGTTCGCTGCTATTTTTGAAGCTAAAGCATCAAAGGCTACTAGTGTTTCGAAAATATATATATACAGGAATATGCTTTATGTTAAAATTATTAATATTAAATTCTATCGTATTCTTACTAAAAAAAAATAATTACTAGTGAAACTTACCAAAAACAGGACTGTGGTCCGGCTTCGATGATTCTTTCCCGCTCTTTTCCTGTTAAAAAAAAAATTATGAGCAATAATAATACTCAAAAACACCAAACAGCTTACCTCACTTTCTGTTAAATCTATTAAACTAGATTTTTCCTCGAGCAGGTTTTCGGAAGATATTTTCTCATCTTCGCGGTCACCTTCGTCTTTAAAGATTTTCACCTCATCGGTACTACCCAAATCATCTCCTGATGACCCAGTATGTCCGGAATGAGATTGGTGACTATTATGTGGCATTGTTTTATCATTTATTACTAATTTTCATCCGTATTTCAAACGTCTATAAGCATCATTATGTTTTTTCGCTTTATTATGTTTAAATACTAATATTTGTTTTATGTTTTTGATGTTTCAAATTTTTCCGCAGTTTTTTTTTTTTTTTTGTATTTCACTCCCTTTCTATTCCTTGTAATTTGTTTTATGTTATGTTAGATATTTATTGGGGGTGGTGGTACTTTGAGTGTGCGCTTTATCAGGCTTTGTTGTTGATGTGCATTAGATTTCATCAATGCTTGTCGTTGCTTTTATTATTGAAAAACATAACATTTTGGCGGGAAATATTTGTATCTTTTGATAGAAAGCCACGAAGAAACGTGACGTATTTTTAAGATGGAGTTGGTTTTGCCACAGTGACATACTTTATCTATACGAATATTTTTCCTAATGCTTGACGACGGGTGGGTGATGTGATTCGTAAAGCTTTCGCTACTTTTTCGTTGCAATTGAATGACACACACACACACACACCGTACAGATTCTTTCTCACTCTAGTTTCATTATTTATTTGCATAATACAAAAATATAATACAATTTTCGCATCCCCTCCCTCCTAATTTCAATCAATTATATATGGCTGGTTTTTCGTTTAGGTCTATTTTTTGTCACTTAGATTTATAATATTTTATTTGCTTCTTCAACGGTAATTTCATAGCATAGTCGTATTGGAATTAACAATGTTTAGGTGTATTATTATTATTTTTAGGGCGATGAAATATTATTTTTATTTTAATTATTTATATCTTATTTCTCTAATAAAAATATTAAAGAAAATTTATAAGGAATATATCACACTTTTTCTTTTGTCTTAGTTTTATTTAATGTAAGTATTTAACAGTTATAAAAAATTTAAATGAATCTAAGGAGAAATTATATTGTTATATCGAATTTGCACGTATTGTATGTATAGTAATAATTAAGAATTATAATCATTATAAAACCCGTATGAAAAATGATATTTGAAGCTTTTGAATGTTTTCTTTCCGTTTTTTTTTTTAAATTTCATTTATATTAACTTGTCAAAATGTGTTGTTTATTTTGGTTTTGTCTTACATATATAGAATAATTTATGGATGAATATGATCGAACCGCAAATTAACGCATAATTATTAAATCTGAAATTAAAAGAAGAGAAGAAAATTAAAATCAGTTGATAAGTTTAATGAAAAGGATGCAAATAAAGAAAGATATTCTAGAAATTAATAAGATGATATGCTCGCTAGAGGCAAAAAGACTTAGGAACTTCTGAAAATAGCTTTCTATGCAACTTCAATCAAAGATTGATTTTCAGAGACTCTGATTGTAGCAAAATATGTTGCATTATATTGAATGGGCCAAGCAATAAGGACAATTAGTATCGCAAGATATGCTTCTGCCTTATTCAAATCTGTATTCCAATAAGATATTAGATACAGGTTCATAGGGATTTTTCAACAAACATTTTTTCCTGTCAGATTGATTTTCACAGCGATGCCAAACTTGTGCATTGTTTTATGAAGACAAAACAGATACACAGCTAATGCACTATACGCTATCAATATCATGTTCCTGACACGCATGTATACTTGACGAGGACATTCTTTCCTTAACAGGTATGTTATATTATGAAAACATTCATCGTAGTTTCCCGGGACCTGTTATCCTTGCTACGTATATTTTCCCTTTGCATCTCTTAAACCAATCGTTGCCACCAGGCTGCTGAAGGAAAATGAAAAAGGCCAAAAATTTAATGATTTCCAGTTATTTCCTGAAAACTCTGCTGAGAAGTCCCTAAATAATCCGATATTTTTTTTTTTTTTTTGGTATTTGCCTTCTTTACAACACACCACGAAACTGCTCAGCATGAACACCATTAAGCGTTATCTTTTGTCCATGTAGAGATCTTTACGGTGATTCTCTTCTAGTTATATTGCTGTACTTTTTGTCTTAAGGGGTATGTGTTTGTTGTGTTCCCTTGTACGATATTGTCGAAAGGTATTATTTCATATACCGAAAGACTCGTCTGGAATGTTTCGCAAGAAGAAATTTCTACCTGGCCGTCTAGCTAGATGATGATTGCACCGCGAAGGCGTCTTGTTGGTTATTCTTTTCTCAGGAGTACCACGAGCAAATGTGAAAGCATACATTTTCATTTTTCAATAAAGGTATGAAAACAATGGATACGTGATCCATAATTTGAAAGGAGGATTCTTTAGTGTTCATTTCATAAAAGAGCATTGACAAAAACCATCTTATGTTAGAGCATGTTATGTACCCTCTGGTTCTTTTTTCTAAACATTGAGAGATATATAGCTTTCATTACTAACTTGCACATCTAATAAAAAGTAGATCTGAATAAATCAAACCAATCACCTATAGCAGAAGAGTCAAGGAACAAATCTTGATAGTCTAGGGAAAAAAAATAAAAAAGCTAGAAAAAATTCTGGGAGTGATAGAAAAATTCAAGGAAGCTTAGAAAAAAATCTTACGAACAATTCAGGAGAACTAGAAAAAATCTCGGGAGCCTAAATAAATCTACGGAATTTACGAACAAATACGGGAGCTTAGAAAAAATCAGAACCCATCAGGTATCACTTTGATTTGACAATGAAGCAATCAGGCTACAGATAAGGTTCAACTCTAGATATCATTTATTCGAATTCAACGGAAGACATTTGTCGATGTGTAAAGTGAGTGCTATTAAATTAATTGTTTTCTCTCATTATCATATCATTATAAATCAGCTTTTATTTAAAAAGCCTGTAAAACGTAAAAAAAGCATAGAATTTGATTCTATTAAACGTTAAAAAGTATCTTCATATTAATTATCTGTGAAGTATTTTAATCCAGTTGGAAATACTCCATAAACCATCTCTGTCGCGTAAAATTCACTAGGATGCAACCTCTCCCTTCTACCCACGCATATCAGTTTTTGTCGCCCGCCGGAAAATAAGACGGATTCAATGGGCCCACGATGGTACTAATGGACACATGTATGCAGTTCTGTACAAATTTCAGGTTTTGTAAAAAAAAAATTTTTGCATATTTTTTTTTTGGAAATGCCTTGAAATACACCTGTCATAAATTTATTCCCAGCAGATTCCCTTATCGATTACTTTTTCACATCCAAAAACAAACATAACTATATTATAACGCATGGAAAACACAGCTTTTAGCGAGGACCTCTTTTTAAATTAATTAACCGCGAATTTACTGCGAACTAGCAGTAAGGTAAGCAAGCAGTAAAATAGCAGTAAGGTGTATTATTCGATAGAGTCTAGGAGTATCTTAAACATCCTCAATCTAGTAAAAAACAACGACAGGTAATCTATAGCCTTACAGAGTGCAAAAAAAACGAATTTTCCCAAAAGAGTGCCTGTGAAGAAATAGGAAGGCGTTCCCGTCGCTTCCTTAGCATCATTTGCAAAATAGGCTACATGTCCCTGCATCGCTAGGATAGACTAACGGCTAAATGGATGAGAACGGAAGTGCTAAAGATAGAACTGTGAGAAAGGCCACAGTGGAATCCCTGAA
>OZ022267.1:675112-727612 GCA_963978885.1 Nemotelus pantherinus
TCATCAACGGCAAGTGTTATTTGTTGTATGCTGTTTTTTTTTGCCGATTCAAAGAGTTAAGTTTGTTTGAATGGATCTTGCGAGACAGTTTTTCGAGTAATAGATTAGATATTGTGTCAATTCAAAGCATAATAAGTAGGTATGAATGTATGCACTACTCGAATATGTACGACGAATTGCCATCGACCACATAGGGCTATATTTCCTTTTTTTTGTCGTTGTTGGTGGATTAATTTTCAATGAACTTTGTTAATATTTGTTTGCAAGGGGTATTTATCCCCGAAACGTCATCTTGATAATCATAATCGGATGCATATTAGCAAACTAGAAAATATTTACTAGCTTTAGCTGTATGATTGCTTTCCGGAATTCAGAAAATGAGGAATTGTTGTCAATATGAATTAAAGACTATACGAACTTCGATTCAACTCTTCTGAATTGCACCAAGACGAATTTAGAGAAATTAAAAACATTGTATAATCATAAGTTTAGCTTGATACTATTCGAATATGACTCCCAGTTTTCCGAAAAAAAGCACTGGAGCTTGAAAAGTTCGGAGAAGAAATGTTAAAATCACATACCTGTTGTCATAAAACTGGGTTTTTGCTGGAGCGTCAACGTGTGCAGCATAGGAAAATAAGTACCCAAAAATGGCACTGGAAGAGACCTTGTACAGTAAAGCTACTTTGACATCTCAAAACTTGAAAAAAAAGATGGTTCAGCTTCTACGTAGCACATTCAATAGCAATGCATTTGCAAATCAAATCGATTTGGAAAAGATACTGTGTTGAAATGTTGATTTATTTCTTTCAATATCTTTCAATTTCTTTCAGGTAATAAGGATAAAACCAAACAAACGAATTTTAAAACATTCGTATCGCCGTTGTGTATAATTTTTTGGGAATACACTGTTACACGTAACCTTATAGAACCAGATTAAAAAAAATAATGCTGCAGATTACATAAGAGGATATATTGATCCAGTGTAAGAAGCAGAAGCCGAATCAAAAAATAAAACAAGGAACAAAAACAAGTCGAAAAATCCAAAGCTTCTAAGGCTTTGAGTTTAAAGGTGATTTATACGATGGGGAATGATATAAGAGGAACTATTTTTCGGTTGTGTTACTGGGGTTGTGGTTGGGTTTCGTTCTGCTTTTTTTTTCTTGCTTTCTGGTTTTCCAACATGATTTAGGGAAATTCACCACACAGGGCAGAGAATTCTGAGAAATTTGACGTGAAATACTTTTCGATGTATAATTCTAGTGGATTTTTGGACATAATTCATTATTATGAACGGTTGCAAAAGTTAATTGTTTTGGAAAATGTCTGCCTTCGCATTGGCCTTGAAAGTCTTAAAGACGTAATTCACAGTTGTCTTGAATCAGGATCGGGCTTAGAATTTGTGAAAAATAAATTTGTCTTATCTTATAATTAAACATTTCAAGAATATAGTCCCAAAATTTGAAGTCAATCACAGCAAAGCTCTCGAAGTTATTGGATACTTAGTCCCATCTCCTCTATCATTGTAGCTCCGATAGCTTGGAGTATAGTAGTCATTTTCTCATAACTATTTTTTAAAAGTCCGTGTTCACTGCCATTTAAAAACCACATTACCAATTCATTTCAAACTTCGCACACACTTTCTACATGTAAAATACTTCCCCCAATGATAAGTTTTATATTTTTAAGGGGGTTCTCTACTTACAAATTTTCATGAAAAATAGCAGTTTTCACTTCAAATGACCACCAAAAATTTAAGGGGTTACACCACAGTAGAAATTTCAGAAAATTGATTTTCTTTTTATTGGCTTAAAAAATCCTTTGAAACCTCTAGAATAAGAGGCAAACGGTTTCATACCTGCTGGAAATCGTTTTCAAAGAAATTTCGAGCACTTTTTCGACTCTTCCCGACTGCTCGAAAATGACTACCTGCGATAGATACGACACCTGCTCATTGGGTACAGCATTAAGTCTTATCATCAAATTTCCAACTTCTCTAATACACTAATATAAGTCGTTACAAACATTTTCAAGCATGTTGAACACAAAATTGAATAGTACAGTGTCCTTTGATGTTGAGAGAAGACGTAAATTTTGCGTGGAAGTTATTCGAATTACGATTTTTTTGCAGTGCTAATTTCTCACACGTTATTTGTAGCTTTTACATTTTTACATAGTTACAATGTTAGTTACAATGAGTGAAAAGAAAGTGCATGTAAGCCTAAAAGCTCAAAAATATCGTATAAGACGCGGCGACGGACCAATGTGACGAAACGACGACCGTTGAACAGATATAAGGCGGAGGAAGTTTCGGCCGGTGTCAACGCTTCGGCAAAAAAATTGAAAGTGGATTCTGACGTTATCGATGTATAAAGTAAATTTGGTTATTGATTGAAGGTAAAAAAAATTAAATGATCAAAATTTTTTATTTTATCATACCTGAAACACGAGTCAAAACTTTAAACGCGTTTTCCTCGAAACACGTTTTTTCAAATCGGCACGCAGCATAACTCAAACAATTTTCTATTTTTTCACTCCAAATTAATATCACATCTTTAAAACAACATTCCGCATAGAAATACGTAGCCGATTTTCAATAAGTAAATATCTCGATTTTTTAGCTACAAATAAGTGCCGGTTTTTTTGAAGGAAAATGCACTTTTTTTTTCAAATGATCGCCAATTTTACAAAAATAAATATTTTCAAAATCCCCTACGTATTTCTCTAGCTATACTAATGTTCTTTAAGAAAATTTTTTTTATTTTGTTCCAGATTAATTTTTGGTGCACTTCTACTGCGTGCCGCGGAGCCCCTCCAAAAAAACCGTTCCGCAGAAACGGCTGTTGGGCAGCCATTTTGTAATATTTTTTAATTAACAAATTTTTTTTAAAAGCTTCAAAACATGCTTAACCAACATCCTTAAAGAGAATTACTTATTTACTTTTCCTTCCACTTAAAAAAAACTCGCAGAAAAACGTTAAATTTTCGCTCTCTACTGTGGTGTAACCCCTTAACAATGAAAAAAATAGAATTCAGAGAACTTTGGAGGAGGGGATTTGTTGATACTTTGCCTAAATTTTAATTTTCCTTCATTTCCGATAATTTTCAGCTGAGACACAAGAACACCGCAAATCGTCTTTTTCCGAAGACGTTCTTGAAAAACCTTTGTCACCGGTTTGTTTGTCGATATTTTCGCATAAAAAAATTTACGCAATGTTATTGAAATGATAATTAATAATGTACAAAAGGTTTAAATAAATTTCGTCTATCCATATTTCCAAAAAAAAAAATTCGTAAAAAAAGTGGTATTTTGTTTTACATGCAGAGTATGGGCGGCAATTTTTTCAAAGCCTATGGCGGCTAATATGATAAATCCGCCTCTGATCATAATAAAAAATTCAATAGCAAAACAAATAATACTGTAGTTTCAAAATGAGTCGCAAATAAGATGAGTTGTTATATCCTTACGCAAAATTAAAGGTACTTTTAAAAGAACACATTTAAAACAAAAAAAACAAGGAGTGATTGAAACGTATAAAAGGTACTTTGAATAGAAAAACGGTCGAGGAACAGAAATCGATCTGTGCTAATCAGACGATAAAGTTCATTTATCCTGCGACTGATCAAACAGAATCCAACTGTAAATGGACCATAACTTTCTCGAGTATTGAAAATTCATTTTGGCATAAATTTTACGCCACAAGGACTACGGAGTAGAATCGCTATTCGGAAATCCGGCTCCAAATAATACACTCCCCAAGATTTTAGGTTTCTGTAAATTTTAAGAGTTAGCAGAGGTGGCTAGCATCAGCTGATTTTACTTCGCCGACTTCTAACGAGCCAGCGGAGAGTGGCACATGGGCCCAAAATGTCAGGCCTAAGATGCAACCCTCTTCTATAATGCAACCTAATTTTCTGGGCATCAGCTACGACCATCGCTTTACATTTTACATTTTTCCCCGATGAGCTATAAGTTATTTGTAGAAAAACAGAAATTTCCATTACTCACAAAATGATTTTGATATTTTTTACCTCCTAGACAAGGCTTTTACAGTAAGTGAGTTAAATATCAGTTATTGTGAAAACTTCACGTTTGCTGTACATATTTGAATCAGTCAATTATATTTTTTTAGCTGGTTTATTTTAATTTAAACTGATGACAGAATGGGACATCTGTGAAATGAGTGAAAGAGGTAGAACCGCGAAAATCATATTCTATCTACACTATTATTAGAGTCAGGTAGCATCGATTTAAATTATTTCTTTACAAATTGGATGAGTGGACTTGGTCTCAACCTCTAGCTAAGCATTTTAAAATAAAACATCTTAAATGCTAACGGAAGTACTACAATATATAAATTGTCGCTAAGATTGAACTATATTCAATGTTTTCTCACTTAAGAAAGTATGACCATTGAAAAGTTGTCCCAAACGTAAATCGAATCTTATCAGCTTTTCATCGGTATACTTTTCCCGCACGCAGAGATGGGATGGATTTTCTAACTACGGTTCTGCCATTTCCTAATGATTTGTACACTTAATAGGGGAAACAATAGGCAAATGAAAAAAATGAAAGTTTAAAGATTGCCATGTTGTTCAATTCCAAATATATGTTGCGTTCGGGTGGAGCAAAAAATAACGTCGTTTCTACATTCTAGTGTTCATTGTCAACATCTTGAACAAGAACTTATTGTTATTGTAATGATTGTTTTCCCTACATTGCAGACGAGGCTCGTTTTTCTTCGATCCCGAGCGGAATTCTCTGCACGACAACGACGACCATCATTGGAAATTTTCAAACCAGTCAACGAAAGATAGGAGAATAGCATCAGAAAAAAATATTTTGGTTTTGAAAATTACTTTTTTTCTTGGAAAAAAGGTATAGGCAGCCCATGGATTGAGTATCTATTTTTTTTTTTTAGTACGAACGTGCATACATGTAGGATTTGAACTGTGTGTGGCTGCTGCTATACAGATTTATATATAAGACTCTCTATATTGAAAATCCGAAAAGATAATATTTGAACAAATCGACGGACTGACGTATATCTTCGAACAAACAAGCCAACGGACACTGGACATAGTACAGGTTTTTCGTCGTCCAGGCTATAAGTCGGAATCCATTTTTTTTTTATTCATCTCTTTCTCTGAATTAAGAGTTCCGGACTTGTATGTTGGTATATTTTTGCGTCTTGTTATTTTTTTGTTCACATCACTAATATGGTATGAAGGCGAGATAAACTATTTTTTCGCTTCTGTGATGGGAGGTATTCGATTGCGAGATACCTCTATGTACGTCTGAGGCAATTATTTTATTTAAAATCAGGCAGAAATTTGTGAGCTGAATGCGGTCGAACAATTTTATTTGTTGATTTCAAGTAGACCTAACTGAAGAAGACACGATTAGGAGTATTTTCAAGCCAAAGGAAATGTTTGGATACTGAATTTGATATTAGAAATTCTTCTCTGAAGGTTATTAACATCAGAACTGGGCAGGAAGTTTAATGTGTTGTCATATTATAGTTAAATATATCAATACATATGCATTCAGTGTTGGAGAAAAAACTAAAGCAAGGTAGTTGATCGGGATACTATGTTAGTTTTTAGAATGAATTTCATAAAAAATTAACCTTTTTGCATCCATCTCCATAAAGACAAAGAAATTTATCATAAAGAAAACTATCACAGTCATAAATATTTAAACTGTTACACACAATAAAAATGGCCTTGAAAAAACTCAAGCAACTTTTTGTCACGTCGAAGAATTGTTCTAGGCGAATCTTTCTTCTTATTCTGCCCATGACTATGAATTGTGCATTGACCGTTAAAGAATCACAGTGATGTACGGATGAGAACTGTTTGTCGTGCACTTTCACTTGAAAAATATAGTGAGAATAACCAGAAATAGGAACTCACTAAGGAATGCATCATAAGCGATTTTAAAAACTATTTAGCCCAAAGGGCCTTATGAAAGAAGTATCTGTAATTTCAAGATTTTTAAAAACGCTTCACAGTGACCGGTAGTGTGAAAACTATCCATAAAGATGGACGCCCGAGAAAGACGACAGCACGGGCGGATGGCCTCATTATACGAAAAATAAACCCATTTGTATTATCGGTCAAAATTCTCAAGTAAATTCTGTAGAATGTTACTTAAAAGGACTATCAGAAAGCGAGTCATCGAAGCGAAATTTCCTGCAAAAGGAGGCTAGCGGTATCCAAAGCAAACCAACAAGTTCGAATGAAATTCGCTGAAAAAAATAGCAGCACAACAACAGTGAAAAACAGTCTTATACTCAGATGAATCAGAATATAGTCCAAGGGCGGTTGCGAGGACAGCGGTTCTCCAACCGAGTGTTTAAAGATTTCAAAAAGGAAAAAATCAATGAGAACATTATTTGATCGATGTCCAGAAGATGTCAATTCAGGATCAAACAAAACGAATTCGCTACTAAGTAATCAAGTTTATTGTCCTTGTTATTTATATTTTGTAGCCATAATGAAGATGCTTTCGTTAAAAACACAACCAATATGCATTCACATTTCGTTTGGAATAGAGTTTCGTTGTCTGTTTTCAGTTCGAAAGACTATATCACACACTAACATAATATAGGTTTTATTGATATAATTTTACTCCCTTTAAGGATATATGACGTATTAATGTGTCACGAATGTTACAAAGGAAACCAAGATTAGAATTGGCACAACAATCAATTAGTCAAAAGGCTTCTGAAAAACTCACATTGCTTTTAGAAATTACTAGCCTTCAAACAATATGTGTCAAAATTTGATGACAATCTGATTCTTAGATTGAGATCTGGCAGCTATTTTAGTCAGTCAACTTTTTTTTTTAGTTTCAAAACCATTTCGTGTTTTGATTTATCTTTGTATTTTTTTGTCCCAGAAAAGACTTAGCTTGCTAATTATTAGCCGGACTCTGAACATTCGAAATTAACTGCTGAGCGTTGGTTTGCTGACTTAAAAGATGGTCGTATAGGCACCGATGACCGACCTATCAAGACTACCTATAATTAGGATAAGTAATTTTTCCAATTTTAATGAATGTGCTTTTTTTTCTTTTTAAAGAGTCTTCTACAACGTCTTTGAACTGGAGTTCCTTTCCTTTTACTTTTCTTTTTTGTCTAGTCCACATTGGAACTATGTTAAATTGAATTTCAACTGACTGCAACATGAATGATCCTCTCTAAAAGACTTTCAAGGAGACAAAACTGCCTAGAGTACTTATTTTTAGAAGTCGAAAGCTATAGCAAAGGCAGTTATGCAATTGTAACTTGCAACCTAGTTCATTCAAATTGATCGATCGATCGAAATTATTAGCCAATAATTTGTGTTTGTGATGTTTTTGCAATTAAACGATTCTGAAGCAATCTTATAGCAAAAAAGGGGAGCTTAAAAAAGGGGAACGCACGTCCCATGAAGACTTTAATGCGCGGTAAATCAGCTGCTAATTTTTTGGTGGATTTCAGAAAGCACTCAGCTGATTGCGCAAACATTGAAAGAAGTGAATCAAATGGCATTTACAATAAATCAGAAAAATATATGTTTGTAAACAATAGGTTTAGGAAAACAATTTCTTGTTGACTTATGAAAATCCGTTGGATCGATTTGTCCAAAGGTTTCAATCGCTTTTCAAATTTAAACGAGTGCCTTTTATGGAAATCTATTACAGTTAAATATACGAAACAAAATCGTTAAGACAACTTAGATTTTCTAGCAACAGTTTAAACCGGATTTCAATTAATTCCCACATCGCCTCTCGGCTTAGAAAATTTTTTGGCATATAATTCATGCTTGTGAGGATTCTTTTGGGGACATGCCATTCAGTGTTATCGTTTGCAGGTTTTAGTATCATGTTCCTGATTCAAAGCAAACATTTAATTTACCGGCATGCTTCAAATCGAGCGATAAGTCTCTTGAACTGAAAACAGAACTTAAGCAGAAATAGCGGATTTGGGTGAAGGCCATTATTAATTGGAATTGAACAACAGCGGATAGGATAAATATAACAGTATGGAAGTATAAAATGTTTTTCGATTAAACCGCAAAAAAATATCAAAAATGAGTATATACACTTTCCTCGGTAAATCACAGAATCAAAGTCGACGTTAGCAATTGCAAAGAATGATTTTCACCACACTGTTGAACGTTCGTTCCTTCGTTTTCACACCAGTTAATTACCTGACAACGTTTATATTTTGTTTATTAACATTCGAACACTTGACGATCTAATTTCTTCACTTATTCATTCGAACTAATTTCTTCACTTATTTGCTTCTATTTATATTTTTACTGACATTTGCACATTGAATCTCCCTTCTTTTATCACTGCGATAGATAACACTTTTCCTCTGTATTAAGAATATTTCTACAAGCCGTATGTATCCAAGGTTTTAATACCTTTTTGGTCGAATATCTTGAAAGGAAAACTCTGCATATATTAACCACAAAACGAATCCGTGAGTTTTTCCCAGTAAGGTTTGAACTAAGAAAAATTAACATTATCACAAATTACGCGGATATAGTTTAGAAACCACACACTATAAATATTTACATTAAGAACAAAACGTATGTGGATTGACAAAACACAGCTTTATAGAAATCACGAACCGGAATATGAGCTCTGCACATACCGACGGCAATACTATTAATTGCACACCCAACAAAGTTTGTTTGCAGTTTTTGCACTGATCGTTTGCGGCCGTCCAATCAAGAAGTTGAATGCGTGCAAAATTTTTCAGCGAAATCGGACAACGGATCATCGCGGGCCACCGGATTTGGTTTCACGCGCAACCGAATTCCGCAGGACATTTTTGAAAAAGTACGAATACGACACCAAGCACAGAGAAGTTGAACAGCTTGTTAGTGGCTTAGTCACGAATCACGATACGCGCGAATCCGCGCGCAAAACGGAAATAACACCGTGACTCGCATGCGATATAGCCTACTGCTGCAGTACGGACAAACGTCGGCGTTCTGTAGTCCCAAAAGTAGGCACAATTCGGTAGATAACTAGTCAGGAGGATCCCGCGCGACTTGAGGAACGAGCGACGCCATGAAAATCAAGCTAACAAGCAAGATAGAACGTTCTGTGTCCAAACTGCCGATTATTCCGAGACGTGCCAAGAAAAACTCGTTGTAAACACAAAATCACATAGAAGCCGACCGACAGACAACCACACGACCAGACTAACTTGACTGTATCTCTGATCTTTTTCTCTTCACTCACGCACGCACGCCGTCGATAGATGGAT
This sequence comes from Nemotelus pantherinus, assembly GCA_963978885.1. Taxonomy (NCBI): domain Eukaryota; kingdom Metazoa; phylum Arthropoda; class Insecta; order Diptera; family Stratiomyidae; genus Nemotelus; species Nemotelus pantherinus. The sequence goes on from OZ022267.1 coordinate 684,385, forward strand.
GTATTATAGATAGATAACATAAACATATACAACACAGAACAACTACACCACACATCTATTTCATAAACAGTCTCTTTCTCATGGAATTTCGTCTCGTCACGGGGGCTGTTGGGGTCCTGTTGTTGCGGAGTGGATCTAAACTTGACGGCGGGCAGCCAGGCATGGCACCTTTCTGCAGCAGGTTCGGACAAATACGCTATCGTCCAATTCTAGCCAATACGTTATTTTGCCATTCTGCTGTCGTTTGCCGTGCTTTCTATTTCACCAGCATCATGTTCGCTGCTCTCAACCCGTTCGTCACTGCAAAATGTAGAACGTACCCGGTTCGACTGTGCAAAATCTGTTGATTCGGCTCCACATCGGTTCAGTACAAGATCGCAGAGCGAAAGAACTGAGCAGTTTGGCTTGACTGGATTTTGCTGTATGGCAATTGCATGACAAGCAGAGCAGCGTGGAATGTGTGTGATAAGCGTTGTTGTGCACGCACGCAGAGAACCGCAAAGAACGCGGCGTTATGGTAGCATGGAGAGAACTAAAGATTGCTGATGGTTTTTTTTATAAAGATACATGTGCCTGAAAAACTTTGAGTGTGCGTTCGAATAACTCTTCGCCAAGCCAAGTCGTGTAGAGGAAAGGACGGCCAAGATGCCAAAGATGCCAATTGAGAAGACGGAGCGATTGTAGTGGTAGTAGCTAACCAAAAGAAGAAGAAAACTTAGGAATCGTCCGCGCTTGAGCTAGCGATTCGATGTGTTTTACAAATAAAAACTGCAGGAAGGGACGTTTCGGGGATGGCTAACAAGGCGGCGGACGCCAAGTGACTTCGTAAGCGATAATTAGATGCTTTCGCTTAGCCCTCATCTGCCTCGGATCTGAATGGAACAACGAACGGCTGATGCGGTTACGAAGATTGGACACGAGTGTGCAAGCAATCGAAACGGCGGCTAAGCAAATGGTTAAACGAATCACGGTCGAACCAACACGGCGATAACCTTCGTCACTTCATAAGGGAATCGATTACACGCTGCTAACTGGCAATGACGGCTTGGTCTGGCCTCGGCGAGGCGACTCCAACCGTAAATAGTCAGTCAACTTATTTCCACATTTATTAGTAAGGTGCGACGACATCCGTGTGCGTTGTGACCAGTTGTTAGATTCGCAGCCCCAATCGCTTTGACGCGAACCGTAACACCAAAGTTAGTACTGAAACTACCCGATGCTTGAAACAAGAAGTCGCTAAGGATTAAATCCCTGGGACGAGGATTTTCCGATTTATTTTCCGAATGAACATCTCGGAAATCCGTGCTGCATGCATAGTAGTAACTAAAAATCACCTTGCATTGATTTTATCCGAATACGACGACGAGCCTGCACTTCCTGTAGGTAGCGCTACCATGGAATGCATATCCGATTATGGTGTACGGCAAATACAGAAATTTTACAAGACAACATGCTTGAAAGCTCGTGAAAGTGTATGGTGGGCTTCGGAATTAGTGAAGTGGCAGACAGACGAATGTGCCAGACGAAACGCAACAAACACTCCCATTCCGGGAAGAACAAGATGAATCGTCGTGATGGAGTTAAAAATCAGGCTAGCCGCACTACTCAGGCTTGTGGTACATACATATATCCTGGAAGAACATGCATATATCCTGGCCCAAGTACTACAGGCATCAATAAATAGTAGCTGTAGTTGGGAGATACGCAAATATCCAGCTTTTGTTCGCTAGTAATTTTCGGAATACGGATTTCTCATTCGAATAATTTATTGCGGAAGTATTCCATCTAAACGCGATAATGCTTCCGCTTGATATCATGTATGTGAATGGTTTAAATAAAATGTATTTTTGATTAAATTTGAAAGATCGATACGTCATTATACATTTGGTATCTTAAAATGTGGACTGAAGTTCCGCTTCAGCAGAACATTTAACAAAGAACCTGCTGATGACATACACACCCGTATTGTGACTACACCTTCGAAACACGGTTGGACATTTCATTTCAATTGTTTGTTTTAAGTTATAGGGGTCGAAAATTTCTAAACGTTTGGTGTTCACTTTCACTACAAGATAATTATTATATTGTATTTTTTCCCCCTCCTTCCTTCCACTCTCTCCATCACTCTATGAGCGTGCACAGTCCATGTGCACGATCTTTACCCTCCAATAAGTTTTTCATAGTGCTTCCCAGACAACTAGTTTGTTGGTATAAGGGACAGCACAATTCTTATCAATATGATAGACTCACTTTTATTAACTTATCATTGTCTTCATCATCTTCATTTACAAAAAACTCTGGTGTTATTCGTCATTGTGCGTTGTTAATTTTTTATGTGCAATTTTAAGTTTTCTTTGAATGTCACGATACTGCTTGAGCTCTTTAACGGATCTGGCAATGTATTGTAGAAAGCTATAGCCTGTTGTATTGGATCTAGCTTTAATCTATCCGTTCTTGGTTTACGAACTGAAAGGTTGCTGGCTGATCTTGTTTCTCTGCTGGTTACCTCTCCAACAGTTCGAGGAATATCTGGCCATTTTAGCCCGTTGTTTATAATTTGGTAAATTATTTTGCCTCTTTCGAGATTAATAATCTGTTGGATGTTCAACAACCCTGATCGAGTGTACACGTTGCCCGTTGGTGTTAAGGTCCTCAACCTAAATATAACCTTTATCGCCTTAGTGACAAGTCTCCCAATTAGCTCGATGTTATGCTTAGATGTTTGGCTCCACAAGACTGCTCCATATTTAACAGTAGACAAGATAAACGCATTTAGGATTAGGAGTTGAGTGCGTTTTTCCAGGAAATCATGTCTTCTCAGTGCTGCGATAAATGGTGCAATTTTACTCCTGATGTAGTTGATGTGATGGGTCCAGGACATATTTTCATCCAAAATCAATCCAAGATATTTGATTGAATCGACCTTCTCCAGTTTATCTCCATCAATTTGAATACATGGATTAATAGGGAGTTAATTTTTTTTGCTGGAACATAATGTATTTAGTTTTGTGGACATTTATAACGAGTTTGCTCTGGCGCAGCCAGATTTATCCAAATCCATATTTACGGTACTTTGGATGGCTGTCTCATCTTTTCCAGCATATAACAGGAGCGTATCGTCAGCAAATCAAAACTTCATAGAAGCCTGCAAAAAGCAATGCAATCCAGGAAAAATCCTCGAAATCTTGAGAACATTGGATCGTAGAAAAAAAATCTTCAGAGACCAGGAAAATCCTGGAACCAAGAAAAAATTCAGGAAATCTTGAAAAAGCACTGAATCGTCGAGAAAATCCTCACACCTCCATTCTTATTTTGTCTCTGTTCCCAAGATGCTCGAATTTTATATTTAGTTCATTCGATTGATTTTCATATGTGGTTTATACTATATATACTTGGAAAACAGCAGGTTAAACACCTTGAATGTCATCACCAAGAGTAAAACTATTCAATGAAATACATCAGTTACATCGCACACATTGTATTAGAGCTGCCACGTCATTACGTCCCAATTGGATTTGCTGCATTTCGTGATAATTTAACTCAAAAACATTCGAATTTGAATGAAAAAGGGTGGATGAATATGAAATGGGATGGGGGCCGCTACAGCATGTAGTCACCCATATTTACAATTCGCGGACGAAGCCCTACTGCTCTTCGTGAATTTCAGCGTCAAGTCGAATTCTATTACTTTCTCGGATCGGATCCTTTCATATCACAGCACGCGCCGTCTCCTCCTTCAAAACATGCTTGGAAACATTCATCCCGTGTGTAATGCAGCGACTGCGCAACAAAAATTCGTATAGACAGCGAACGAAACAACAGGGATCTGCAGCCCGTCCCAAAAACAGGATTGCAGGCAAGAAAGACTGGAAAGTGAAAGAACCCGGGGAAAACTAAGAGGGTTGGATGTCGTGCTGAACAATCTTGAAATGGTTTGCTTTTCGGTTGATTACATCGGTACAGGACTCTACATACCATCTCCACATACTTCTTCTCACTTCTCATCGTATACTTCCAAGGTTCCATAGTGAACACAAAAAAAAAATCGGAAGCCAATCAGAATATTGCATTCGCCCTCCTCTGATTCTGAACCGTTTCCAATACGCGAGCATTATACTGGAGGGATGTATCTGTATAGTCTTCATATTCAACAAACAGCGTAAACATGCATTGGATTAGAACTAAATATTTCAACAGGTACAATTTAATTCGTGTCCCATTATTAAAATAAATGTTTCTTGCAACTATAAAGAATACAAACAACTATCTTCTTGTGCAAATGCAGATGATCCACTCACTGTTCTCAGCAGGATCCAAATAGAAAGTTTTTTCGAAATACTGAAGATTCACTTCAGCTCATTAGTTTTTTGCTCATTAATTTGCCTTTTTGTGTAGTTCCAGCACTCATAAGCGGAAAAACAAAGACTGTAATTTGGATTTGATAGAAAAATCATTAAAATATGATCATAATGACAATAAGGAAGGCAAACGTAAGACCAGGAAAATATTATTTTTATATGAAATTATATAGGTTTCATTCGAAAGAATCCGATGATTGAAGACACTGGAATCGTTAAAAACTGGAAAGGCTTCATTCATCTGCGAGAGCTGTTCACGTAAATACAGTAAATTTTTAAGCTAATTCACATTAGTGATGGTATACATATGTATAATGGTACCTTATCTAAATAAGTGTTTTTTTTTGTTTTGTCTGCGCCGCGTTTCAATTAAAATAATAAGTTAACCAATGTGCTTGCCGCTGCTTAACTGTTGGGCATATTTACAAATTTTTCTGTTTATGTTTTTACCCTGGCGTAGGTAAGTTGCGTTCGGATCATAAGACTAAACAATTCATTACGAAATCACATGCGAAAGAAAAGTTATTAAAGTTCAAAGGTCACGAAAATTAATATTTATTTCTTAAATATCCCAATAGCTCTTGGATTCACGTAAATTTTTATGCACACCAAAATTGTTCAGCACGCAAATGTGCACACAAGTTTCATACACAAAATTCACGTGGAACTTATTGTTCTCGAGACAAAGTCTGAGGAAACTTCGACGAAATACGCATAATCCACTGTCGTTAATGTTTAGTGATGTAAAAAGTCGAAGTTTTCTTAGACTCACATCTCAAGAATTATTATTCTCATGTGCATTTTTTGTATGAAGATTTTGTGTCACCATTCATTAGCTCCAAATTTTTTACTGCTTCAAAATCGAAAACATTGAAAGGAGCCACCCGAGAAAATTTTCCCGAAACTCTTCTCATGGTCCTTCTAATTGCCATCCTGTTTCGTATGAAGCAGATCAAAGCTGCCTCGAAGTAAATAACACTGATAAAGAGGCAATGTTGTTTTTTCAACATTAGGCTCGGACGTTTTGCCAATGATAAACTTAACTATCAATGAAACTGAATACATCAGCCTCATTTGACCCATCACTTTTTATAATCGATTAGACAATTCACTGTTATGAAAAAAATGTCAAAGAACCCCGCATGGCTCAGTACTATCATAAATAAACATGTTATTAAACATGAAGTACTTACCTTACCTCCTCCAAATTAACTTCTGCAGCACGGATCAGATGATAAGTAAAATTCCTGTAAAGAAAAAAGTACCAGTTTATAATCGGTGTTGATCTTCTCACTGCACTCGACATCCTTATTGATGTCGAAGAAAAAACAATCTACTTAAATGGGCAATTAATAAATGAAATATATCATTAAAATATGAATCAGAGTTGGACCTAAATTTTCTGTAAGTTTAAAATTGTTGTCAGTCTTGTTTCATCGGTCTTTATGACCAACTGAATAACTTAATAAAGTCAAGGCTGCAAAGTGAATTGAAGTCATTTCATTTTTAAAAACCATATTTACCAAAAAATATAACAATTTGTTATAGATTGTTAACAATTCTTGAAAAAATTAACGGATGGTTTTGCAGGGAAATTTCAAAGCATTACTTCTTTTAACTTTGTCATTTAGTTTTGCGGAATTCAATTTTCTTTCATTTTAGCAATGCTCTTTATGTCCACTTCTGTCTGCGAAGGCTTCATTGCACGACCTGCAATAGATTTTCCACACAAGGTCTTTATCTATGTTCAAGGAGATCAAAAATCCCACCACCTTAATCATCGGGCAGAATAAAACATCCCGAACACAACGCACAATATCCAACAAATATGAAATTTCCGGTCTCCGTATATACACATAATGATCTGGTGTAGAAAATCTATTGTAAATAGCGGAATGAAGTTTTTTGTGGACAAATGTGGACTTAAAGAGCATTAATAATCAGAAATAAAATCGCATTCTGCATTCTATAGAAATAAATTTCAAAATTAATCGGGATTTTCATTCAAAAAGATAAATTTTGGAATATTTGAATACAAATACAAATAGTAGCACAAATTGAAAGCCAACTGCGAAACCTTTCAAATGAAACTAAAATAATTAGAGTCCACATGCTTGTTGGATAACAGGGCTAGATGTGCATCCTAGAGGGACGCCCTCCTAACGAGCATCAGCTCACATCAAGGAATTGCGTGGTATACTCCAAGGCTCCCTGTTCTGAATCATCCTGTGTACATCCCATAGATTTATATGCGATCAACAGCAGATTAGCGTAGGCAGCATTGAAAACTACAATAATCCTGGCTCAGTTGGTGTTGTTTTCAATGCCGCCTCCCCTAACCTGCTATTAATCGAGGCGCAAAAATACGCACCTAATATGTAATTCCAGTTTAACAAACAGTTGAAGTACACCTAAATTGAAGTACAACTAAATTGAACTACAACTAAATTGAAGTACGCCCAAATAACTTACACAAAACGCTCCAAGGTCCAAACACCCCCCAGCCATATTGGTTGATCCCGGCATTGTTGGAAATAACAACAACTACTGGAACAGCATTGTTGAGGTTATCGATGCTACAATGTTTACAGCTAAAGGCGGAAGAGCACGCGGAAGGCGGAAGAACACAATAGGCGGAAGAACACAATAGGCAGAAGAACACGCGCGCGTTTTTCATTGCAGCCGACACTCCGATTTTCAGAACGTATCCCGGAAAAACACCCAGCACGGTACACGAAAATTTTCACGCGGACTAACCTCTATTTCCCGCCAAGAAAAAAGGAAAATTGACAAGTTCGTCTGATTACCGATCCCTTCACTCGGACTTTCATGATCTTCAGTAACAGGCCTTTTTACCTTTTTACATGGCTCAACTAAATTCGAGTTTTTAAATGTCAAATGTTGACGTCTTGCGTCAAAATTCGCGGATCAGTGAATTTTTTAGAAAAATTTTGCGATTTTGCATTCGATTCTCAAATTCCTTATAAAAATAATGACCAATCGGAGTTTCGAATTGGTCAATGCAAACAATAAGATCAACTTTGACAGCGAATCGAGAAGAATTTTTCGCATTGAGTTGACTCGTCTAAAAGGCGCAAAAAGGCTTGGTGGACTAGTCGACGATCCCATTCGTAGCTACTTTAAGTATATTGCGCGGAATCTGGAGAAGCCGGCCGGGAAGTTAACTACGCAAATATTTTGTGCAATTTGTGGTGATTTAGTGAATTTAAAAGTACGGCTAGATTCGACGACGTGTTCCCCATAGTGCATTCCCCATAGTGCATTCCCCATAGTGTATTCCCCATAGCGTATTTCCGATAACGGGTTCCGCATAACGTGTTCTCCGTAGCGTGTTCTCCAGATAGATGTCTGGCTGGTATTTTCGTGTTTGTTGTTTCCTTTTCTTCAATCATGCTGATTCCTTTTCTTCAATCATACTGATTGCTGCATTCGTATTGTAACCAATGTCGACACGATACTTCCGTCACCATCAACAACAATGGGGTCCGTTCTCTCTCTTCTGAGGGTCCGTTTCATTGGAGAGCCTCTTCTTCCTAGCAGCTGTAAGCCGTTTATTTCAGACTGCTTGGTCATTTGTTTTCCGTCAACTACACGACGACCTAGATTGGTATATACTTTTAACTGTGGGTCCGCAACAGGATGTTGATCCCAAATAGGCCCCATTTTACACGTTCCTGCAGGCTGGTATATGGCGTCCGTGTAATGTCGATTCAAACATTCCCAGTGCTGATCCGGTAAAAATATTACATGCATACATCCGGGCCATGTAAATGCTGTGCGTTCTGAGGCGAACTTCTACAGTGCCATTGTCCGCGAAACAGATTTTGGTCATTTAATATACATAACGGATTAAGGATTAACAAAAAAATATATATTCTCCGGTGAGTAAACTTTCAATTGAAATTAAATAAAGTAGAAGTTAGTTTGGATATAGTCATAACGAATTTAAATTTAAGAGAATAGAATACGTCGTTCCCAACTTGCATGATAATTTCACCAACGCCCGGTTTCAGACGAGGAAGTTGATTGATGAGAAAAACCGTACATATTTGAAAATATATGTTCAAATATTCGCGCGAATATTCACACCGATTAACAATATTCAGGAGCTCGAACTTGCTCAGACCTCCTGAAATCTCATTATCAATCTCATAAAAAGTATACGCCAAGATTTATGTATTTAATTCGTTAAATGAATTCAAATAGAAAACCATACACTTCCAAAGTATCGCACAACTACATATCGTCGCTGTGAAATCAAACCGGCATATCTGCAAAAATTGAGTTTTTGAGTTTTTGGTATCAAAAAATTCCTTATTTTCCCCTCTATTTTTATGTCGCACCGGCATATCGTAAAGTTGAATAAAAACCCGTCTAATGGTGTTTTGCCGCTTTGCGTTCACGTGGAAATAGCCCACACGCGAAAACTTTAAAGCGCTCTAGTGAAGAATGTGTATTTTGCAGATATGCCGGTTTGATTTCACAGCGACGATATGTATTGGTGATTAAAATTGTTGACATGTTAATCTTATAAGAATCTACTTAACTTTCGAACTTGATTCGATTTATTGAATTCGAATGCTTTTTCCTTTCTTTAATTCTTCGGACACTGCAATTTTTAGGCGATGACAATGAAGAGGCCGAAAATTGACGGGTTTTATATATTTAAATCGTTACTTTGACAATTGATTGCAAATATTTCGGAAATCTAGAATCGATTTGGCTAATTGGAGTGAAGCAGCTGTCAGAAGTTTAAAAGGTACAATTAAACTCCGATATCGGAATAGTTCATAATACATACGAAATTCTGACCATTGACGAGTCGTAAAACTTTATGGAATTTGAGTCATAGTCGGTGCCATGTTATCGACAACGTTGAGATGGAAGTTTTCATTTCTGGCACATCCGGTGGCGAATACCTGCAATCTGCTTGGCTGCTCGGCGGTCAACTAAGCGCAGGGTTCGCATATCAAAGTGTTCTTAATACAAAAGTTCTCAGAGCATGATGAAAACTAGATTCAGGACTAGATTGTATTCGCACCAGTCCCAAACAAAGAAATACAATTTGCATCTGGAAACTTAAAATCGATAATTTTGTTTATTTTACGTAACTTTGTAAAAAAAAAAATATTTATTACATAATCTGATAAGATAAATCACAAAAGTTAGTTTCTAAACCATCGATTACAAACATTACGAACGCTCGTCCTTGTCGAGAGTGTAATTCCGGATGACACTTTGGTTTTGCGTGGGCCTGCAAATTTCCTGTTTTTTTTTTTACTTTAAGCAAGATTCGATTCATTCTCTTTCTCGGATATGTTTTGGGCTGGCTTTTGAACCAACGCCTCCTTTCTTTCCATTATTATTAATAAGAACAGGTTTGTAATCTTCTTAAATATTGCTCGGATGCAAGTTAAGCTTCGGAGAAGGGTGAATTTCGTCACAAATAGCGGCTTTGGAGTTGTTTTCTAGGACCACCGTAGGTGATGATTTGGTTCTTTGGATTGGTAATAGTAGAAACAACAGTAGTTTTATTGACTTGTTGAGATTTTGCCTTGGATTCACTATTTTTAAAGTTTCGATGGGCTTCTTGTTTCTCCGTGGTAGAAGTAATGTTATCATGACTAGCATTGGTTGGCGAATCTTTTTTCTCCGCAATATGAGGCAGAAGTTATGTGTGCTTAACCTCTAGGTTAAGGCAATATACCGAAAGTTCAGAACTACTCTATGTTAAACTAAGTAATCGTGTATATTTCTCACGCCTGTACGTTTATTTGGTCGTATAAAAACATTTTCAAAAAAAAAAAATAATGACAAAACAGATCCTTTCCGGTAGCAATCTTCAGTTTAGGCTTTACATTGGGGATTCTTTTTTTTTTTTTAAATATATCTAAGACACATACGTGACTGAAGTTGATGTGTAATTGACAATTAATTTTGTGAATGCAAAATTAGTTACAAAATGTTTTACTCTGTGAAATGAATTGAAAATGTCCCCGAACAAACTGAAAAATCGCAATGACTTTAATTCGATTCAGCTTTGTAATCAATTTTATCACGACTCGTTTGTATTTGTAGTAAAAAGATGAAAATTCTACCATCGAAAATTTTAGCTAAAACTTTAGAGAGATACATAAATAATTTTCCTTAATTCATATATGCCAAAGAATTGCATATCAGATGTATTAAAAAATCACATAGATCCCGTAAAATAAATAAAACTATTTTTCGGTAAAAGTGAGCAATCTGGTAAGCATTGTAGTAATGCATGGTATTTGTTTTTGCTGGTGCATCAGCTGGCAGTCTGGTGTGTTAGATTCAAAATCCAAGGCGACTCGTTGGCAAACGAACGTCAGCAGCGTTAGAATATTGGATTTGGTGCCATTACGATCAAGTTCGTGGACCAGAGATTGAACGAACCAGGATCCTTTTGTTGTATTACGCCATGAGTAGAAGCCTGCGAATATTGGAAAAGAAAATTAATGAAAGTTGGAATGAGAATGAATGATAAAGTTACATAATTTTCAAAGTGAAAACTATGAAAGAGGGATAATAATGCTTGCCTGGTATTGTAGAATATGCTATCAAGAAATCTGCATGAATCGGGATCTTGTAGCTCATAGACGATTCGCCATCGGTTTCAGTTGTTTTTGATAGGCGAATACCACCGTCCAATTGATCACCTTGACATGCTTGAATAAAAAATAATTTCGGTTTACCGGCCAGTGTAGGACAATGGTTTGCCGTAAAATGTTGCCACAATGAATCTAGCTTATATTGAACGTCTTTCGCGTAGATGTAGCCCAGTTCGCCGTGAGATAAAATAGTTATCAGTAGACAGTCACTGTCGCTGTGATCCATACGTGAGACTACAAAAAAAAAAAAAAATTAAAATTTTATGTACTCAACATAGTTCATGTGTATTAATGCAGTGATGTTTACATAAACTATTTCCTCCTTTCTTTTTCTTCTGTTCTTTTATATGGTGTTTTTATATTTCTGGCTTAGTCTAGAATGCGAAATTCCCTCCTATGCAACGTCTCAGTTTAGTAATCTTCTTCTGTCCTCGCAACCTCTGTTATTCTCTGTAATACGCACTTGCAAACTCTCTGTAATGATTGCGATCTCCCTGATCTCATCCTTTTGTGTTCTTTTATGTCTTCCTGAATCTTAGTACTTCATCCAGTACTTCTTCCTGAAAATCCACTAATATTTCGGCCTGCATTTCCATATCGCTTCTATCTTGCTTCAGTAAGCTATTTAATTCTTTATCTTTTCTAGATATTTTCAACTGTATCCCAAAATAATTTGAATATGCTGATAATAAACCAAATCGTATCAGTATGATTAACTGCTGAATGTAATGACTTTATTGGATTCACATGAGTTGCAACAGGGTATCGAGATTTCACGGCCTCGTGTTGTATCTATGGTCATATATAGAATGCGAACGGCCGTTAGAATTCCCAAATCACACAATATCAGTTGATATGATTCATAATCTAACCTGCTTGTAAACACAATGAATTGATTACCAAACTTGTGTTAGCTTACGGATTTGTATCCAAACAAAGAAATCGCACAACATTCGATCTATGTATGGCAAAAACCAGCTGAACAACGATATGCTTTCGGTGCGATGCAATGACACGCGAGTGTACACCAATATCATTTCGATACCTAATTTGTCACGCACTGTAGTACAAACTAAAGAAGTTATCCTTGCACCTTACCTTCGATTATTTGCTGCTGAATTTCCCTTAATTTAAAGTCTTTGCACACGATTACTTCGAACTGTAGCCGTTTGAAAGCGTTGCGCAGATTTTCGCAATCGACATTTGTCCCGGTACGATCCTTAAGTGTAGGAATATCAAAATGTTCATGATTGAAAATCAGAGCCACTCCACGGTTTTTGTGCCGCATATTATATTCGGAAGCATAGCGCTCGGTGGGCATACGCGCAACAGGAATCGAACGACTGCTGGAGCGGCTGTGAAGAAAAAAGGAGCATTAACGTTCAAGTTACGCCTTCCTTAGAACAAGGACGAGTCTTTGTTTAGCAGCGTTAAACGGGGCTTTATAGCCACTATTGTCGCACGGTCTAGATTCTTACCTAGTTCCGAATGCATCACCAACGTCGTTGGAATTCAGTTCGCAAATTTCAGTCATTTTGAGTCACAAGTTACCGATACTAACGAAATTCGAATTAACACGTCGAAAATGAAAATGTCAAATAGCCACTCAAATATTTTCAAAACTTCATCAAATAAAACGTATTCGTATAGTCCGAAAAAATTACACAAAACACAGTGATAAACACAATATTCAGGAAATATGCAACCGAGCGTATAAAACTATTAAACGACTCTAACCAGGCTTGCTCGCAACCTGCATCAAATTCTAAATCAGACGCTTTTGTTTATGTTATCAGACAGCATGGGGATTATCCACGCCAAACAGTATATAGAATCATAGAATATAGAACGTGACCAAAGTATAAACACAATGGAATTTATTCGACTACGTATTAGGTCTGTTCGCGTACTACGATTATAGGCCGTTCACACTCGACTCTAAATCAAGTAGATTTAGAAGCTGTCAAAGTTAATCAGGTAAGCGTTCACACTACCCGAAGTGATTTAGAATGAGGAGATTTAGAGAGCGAACTGTCATTCGAATTTGTGTGTACAATTTTTTTTGCATGAAAGTTGTTCAAAATGGTGCAGAAACATGCAAGAGCATTTTCTTTTCATTTTGTACAACTCACATTTTCCTTTTTTGTCCAATTTTTGCTATATTTGAACGAAATTCGAATGACATTTCGTTGAAATCTACTCTCCCTCTCACGGATGGAATTAAGCACGCTCTGAGAACAATTCAGCCCGGAAAAATTCACAATAGTACCTGATTTGTACTTGATTAACTCTAAATCTACTTGATTAACTCGGTCGGAAACCGAAAAAAATGTATGGGTAATCAGGTAGATTTAAGTTGATTTAGCTCTAAAGCGATCAGCTGATCGAAATCGCCTGATTTAGAGCCGAGTGTGAACGGGCTATTAGTGTCATTTTGATTTTATTTAACGAAGTGTCAAACGGTGTGGTGCGAGGAAATAGTTTCAAATGTGCGCGGCAAGCGACATATTTTTTGCGTAATTTTGCAATGAAGGTTGAATATTTTTGTGGCGATAATTTATCACCGCTTAGGATGACTTTATAATCACTATTGTTCTTCCAAAAACCGAAAACTGTCACTTTTGGTTGTCAATTTTCAGGTAATGCAATGAGAGCGTTCCCGTACTTTCATGAATTTCCCCACCACATGTTTCAGGAAAATTCAGTAAAATTGACTGAAAGTACGGGAACAGACCTAATGCGTCCTAGAAGTGCGGGCCGTCAGGCTACGTAATCGTTCTCGCTGTGACGTCAGGGCGATAGGGAATTTTGACATTTCCACCAGGCAGTGGTCTGTTCCCGTTTCAGCAAACTGCAGCAGTAATAGAATTTGGCAGCTGGCTTCATTTTGCTGCAAAATTTGGCTTGCATTTGGCTTGCAGCGAAAGTACGAAAACGACTTGCTGCGAATCTATTTGAATATATTATAATAGATTCAAGTACAGGAACAGACCTATTGATTGGCTCGACCAAATCGCCCTCTGGTAATGAGGTGTATGTGAAATGGCTCTTAGTTGTTTTCTGTATACCTTGGTTTGGAGAAGACGTCATACGTTCGGCACGTCTGTCATATGGTGAATAAGTACGTCAAGTGAGGACTAAGTACAAATGTCTGTTATTAACTAAAAGCTTGGTTCATATTGGATATCAGTCGACCGGCGATTTGCTTTGATCAGCATTTACATACATGTGCATGAAGTGGGCGTTCAGTCTGATAAGAGGGTGATAATCAGGCAACCAACCTTCAGAATTAGATTATACCACTGTCCACTTTGTTATATTTTGAGTGTTTTAATATAGTGCGCGGTCTCCTACTATTATAAAGTGATTTTTGGTACTATAACAAGATTCTTAATATTTTGCCAAAGGTAGGATCCAGCCAGTTTTAGTGGAAAAGTTCGAATAAGTGTCGTGAATGGTTCCATCGGAACTAGTCGAAACAGTCCTGTTAACCGGGTCATATAAATTAACTGCACATTGTCGAATAAAAGACGATGTGCAGTTAATAGCTATATGATTTATATTGTCGGTTTAAGTTGTGAAACGTTACTAAAAGGATAAACGACTAATGTTGCAGATGGGCAGTGCTTGAGGATTTTCCAGATGAGGATTCTCTAAAAATAAGAACGCAATTCGTGGTTGTTTTGTTCTAAGATTGAAGGCGCGTACAGATTAAGTACCACGTTGAATAGATTAGAAGGAAATTAAATCTACCAAAAATGGTGAGAATGCGTGCTTTTATTCTTATCTATCAAACTGAATAATTTTTGTTTGTAGAACTTCCTGGGTTTTGGTCAGTCGGCGGAAATTGACATTGTGTTTGATGGTGCCGAAAACCGTAAAACGGTTGAAGTTAAGACCGAGGATGGCAAAAAAGAAAAAATGTACCTCTACTATGATGGTGAAACGGTAAAGGGGAAGGTAGGCAACCGTTAAAGTAAAATGTTTAACTGCAACCCAAACGAAAACGAACGCTTTCAGGTTAACGTAACATTAAAAAAACCGGGCAGCAAATTGGAACATCAAGGCATTAAGATTGAACTAATCGGGCAAATCGAATTGCTCTACGATCGTGGCAATCATCACGAATTCACATCTCTCGTTAAAGAACTAGCACGTCCTGGTGATTTAATCCAGAACACAAGCTATCCATTCGAATTCGCGAATGTGGAGAAACCATTCGAAGTCTATGGCGGAGCTAATGTAAGGTTGAGGTGTGTACTCACAAATTTCTTTTATCAAAACCATTTGACTACTCATCTCGCATCGTGGTTTTTTTAATTTTTTTTTTTTTAGATATTTCTTACGTGTTACGATCATACGACGATTAAGTGATATAGCTCGCGAAGTCGACATAGCAGTGCATACGCTGTGTAGTTATCCGGATCTAAATAATCCCATAAAAATGGAAGTTGGCATTGAGGACTGTTTACATATCGAGTTCGAGTACAACAAGTCAAAGTACGGTTTTTGGGAAGTATATAATCTTCTTTGACTCCTTGAGTTTTTACTTTCAGGTATCATTTAAAAGATGTAATTGTGGGGAAAATCTATTTTCTGTTAGTCAGAATTAAAATCAAGCACATGGAGATAGCAATTATTAAGCGAGAGACAACAGGATCAGGTAAGGCTACGTTCTAAACAGCTTGAATATTCCAAGAAAAAGCAGTTTTATTGCTGCGGCTCTTGACGTCTAAAAAATTGCAGGTCCTAATGTTTACACGGAAAATGACACTATTGCAAAGTATGAAATTATGGATGGTGCACCAGTGAAAGGTATCGAAAGGGTTCATCTAGATGCTTCCATACTACTATATATGATATTTTTAATTTTCCAGGTGAAAGTATACCGATTCGAGTATTTCTAGCTGGTTATGATTTAACACCTACAATGCGAGACATAAATAAAAAATTTTCTGTTAAATACTTTTTAAATCTAGTTCTGATGGATACTGAGGATCGTAGGTATTTTAAACAGCAGGTACGTTACAACATAGTTACTTCTCCAACAGTTCAATATGTTTCAAATTCTATTTCAGGAAATAACCCTTTGGCGTAAGGCAGAAAAAAGTCGAAAATCTCAACCTCAAACATCAACGAATCCTCATATGCCGATGCATTTGGTTGGTGGACCCGACAGCGGTATTTCTTCAATGAAACCAGCTGGTCAAGCAGCGGCACCAGGCATTGTAGCGAAAAATGAAAGTAGTGTTTCAGATGTGGCCACGGCTGCGGCGGATGTATCGACGAGCGAAATCCCATCGCCAACAGCGGATGGTAAACATTTCGGTACAGATCATGCTGTCGGTTTATTCGTTCGTGACAATTCACAACCAGATGATCAGGTCTCCAGGACCGTATCGAATAACCCGCTATCAACGCCCAGCAATACCGATGAGTTCCGTCGCGGTGTTGCTGATGGTGCATCAATGCTACCTGATGAAGCTGCAGGCGGCTCACTTTTTGATTCTGTAACGGAAAATCAGTCATCTGAAAATCAAACTCCAAATGTACCGATTATAGAAACTAAAGTACCAGAAGGAGCAGCTAAGCCGGATGAGGAGACTAAAACAATCCCTACTCCGATTCCGGCGGCAAGGACGTCTTTTCAAACACTTTCAGATCAGCCACCACCGATCGATCAAGACGATTCAAACGAATCAAATGTCGAAACTAAACCCCTGTGAGATTGAATGTGAATATTTAGACCGATATGTGCAGCGGATATTCTATCAAATACACAAATCGCTACATGCTAAGTTCAATTGAAATAGAACGATTATAACTTACTTCAGAATGCAATGACATCAAAGAAATTAGACCATTAAATGAGTTATTGAGAGTGCGCTGTGCAAACACAACCTAAGCTGATCTATTAATAAACATTACATTGTTTACGATTACAATGTTTATAAAATCATTATGAAGCAGTTTAGTGTATACCAGAAACCTTGTTCACATTTTAAGCATCAAACAATATTTTCCCCGATACTCTGATAACTGGTGGAAAATTTACATTACATATACACGAGTCAACTCAACTTAAGTATCTAGAAGACGACGGAGGTTTCTAACGCTCTCATTTCGCTCATAATCATTTCTGGTTGAGTGGAATTTTAGTTGATTTTCTAATAAAATTAGAATTTATTTTCTAATAAAATTAGGCCGTTAGACAATTTCCCGATAGATGTCAGACTGGTTTGTTTGCTTTCTTGGGGGTGTGCTTTGTTTATCTTCAGTGTGTTATCTTGTTATGTGGAGTTTTTTTTGTGTAGACCGTTGGAGCGTCTAATTTGGCAAATTGAAATCTTTGAGAATTTTTGAGCAGTCTTGAGGTGTTATTGGCTTTGTGGTCAAATTTTTCTTTCCTTCGTTAGTTGGTTGAATAGGTTCGTGATGTTACAGCACATTATCGCA
Organism: Nemotelus pantherinus; assembly: GCA_963978885.1. Classification (NCBI taxonomy): domain Eukaryota; kingdom Metazoa; phylum Arthropoda; class Insecta; order Diptera; family Stratiomyidae; genus Nemotelus; species Nemotelus pantherinus. The sequence goes on from OZ022267.1 coordinate 701,855, forward strand.
ACATTAGAAATGGAGTCCATATTAGATGACCCACCTTCTCTTTGACATTCAGAGTCAAAGTCTATAACAATAGTCCTCTTATTATTAGTAAATTTAAGCTGAAGCACCATCGTACCATTTTTTTGAATTTCCATAACAAAATCAGATAAATGCTAGAAAATTTTTATTCGACTCGAGCGGAAAAAAGTGTGTCAGAGATATTATTAGTAACTTTCTAGATTTGCTATTTGTTACTTTATGCCAATGCACAATTTAATCCTGTAAGTGACAACAGGAAGCTCCAAAGGACTTCCAAGCGTGAGCATATTAGCTACTCAGTTTTGTCTTTGCTTATTTCATCTGCAGCATCCAATTTTTTTAACTTCCGCAATTTGAATATTTAATATTTCAAAAGACCAAAATAGAAAATATACCGAAGGCATTTGAAATTATACATTAATAATGTAAATACACATATATATCCTACTTAACGCAATATTTTTTTTCGGTTTTTTTTCATTTAGTGATTTCAAATATTAATATTGTGTTCAACTGTTCAGACCGATGTAGTGTCCGAGTCGTCATCCTGGTCCAATCTGCTACCGACACTGTTATCAAAATTATTCTGCACTTTGATCATGTTGCTTGGTGCGCTTGAATTACTGCAACCATCATCAATAGCGACGTGGGAATTCGGAAATCCAAAATGATTATCGTTGATCAACTGGTGGCGTTGTTGCTTTACTTTTTCGTAGAAATCGATCCGAGATAAACGTATTGCTTTAACGAGCATTTCGCTTTCAGTCATTTGTCCGAAACCTAGATGATAAAACGAACTTTAAGTTTTTGGTGGCTAATACAAAAGATGCTAACCATTTTCAGCGTAGGAGGACTCTAACAACGCTTGATAAAATGAGGATAGAGGTTTCCCTGTTTGCGCAGCTTGTTTAGATGTACACGGCAATCCACCGTAGTCGGCTGAGAGTTCGTGAGAGCAGTTACTTGACCGTTTGACGATAGATATTTGATTAACTTCGCTCGCAGGCGCTGATGGTGGCTGTTCTTCTGGAATCATAGGGCTGCATGATTTAGACTGTTTAAGACGCATATGCGAGCACTGGTCGGTCGTAGTGCACTCGCAAGAGCTGAGAAGTAAACAATACAAGTAGAATTTAGAGTCCCTTTTCCTTTCAGCATTCAGAATAGTTTAAGGTTACCCTTTGTTTCCGTCGACACTGTCACGACGCCGTCTCTTATTGCGACGTGTACTACCACCACTGCACACCAGGGACCTTTTCGCACCAAGCTTGTACTTTAAATGACCTAATTGCTTATTGTTATCCTTAAAGACATCCGCTGAACTACTAGCACTGCTCATGTCAGTATCATCACTATCATAACAGTCAGAGCCCTTTGGCAGTTCAATATCACTTGCCGACAAAATTACAGGGTCGCTGCTCACACTTCCGGATAGCTCGCTCACTTGATATTGCGATGCATCTTTGGCGTTGCTCCCTGAACTTTCAATGTGCGACGCCTTCATCGACGCCGACGTAATTGTTGAGCACAACGCTGTGCTGTTGGCAGATGATGATGCTGTCGAAGTTGATTGTGTCACAGTTGTAGTAACTTTCGCACCGGGTAAGTTGTCTCGACACCATTGAAGATATGATTCGCGTGCGATTTGCTCCTCAATCACTTCATTAGTGGCCTCCCAATCAGTCGTTTTAAGCTTATCCTCAAACATTGTCTATGAAAATGTATATTAGACAATATATTAATTTAAAATATCATCTAAACTTTTTAACTTACCTGTTCAATTTCCAGTTGTTCGCTAAGTCGAATAGCCTCAAGTGTTTGCGACTCCGGCTTGTAGTTGGCCAGACCCAAGCCCACGCCAACCGATGCATTGTATGGGTCAATTATAGCATTGTAGTGAGAGCCACGCTGATAAGATAGACGCAACGGATCGTAGCCGTTGTTAATTTGCTCCGAATTAAAAATATTTGTAGGTGCTATTGAAATAATTACGATGAAAAGATTAGATTATTGATTTGGGATAGTGTGGTAAATGGAAGCCTTACTTGTCTGGTAACAGTAGAGTTCAACAGGGCGATTATATATTTCTGACATCGCTTGAATTTCAATATGGTTTCCATGTGACTCTTTATTACGTTTCCGTTTCACATAACTGCTTATATCTTCAGTTACAAAATGAGCAAAGTATTCACGATTTTGATACTAAAATATCGAAATTGATTTGACATAGGACTAAATAAAAACGGATTCTTACAATATAGTCCATCGTTTGCTGCCTGATTTCCTCGTGCATTTCTTGATCACCGTAAATTTGAAGCGAAATTGCACGAAATAAGCAGGCACCGTCCTCTACAATATCCTGGATGATAAATCCTCTTTCGGACATTGCCTTAATAAATTGCTCGTCACGATGTTTCCATTCTTCCGGAGAGAGGAGCATTTCTTTCGGCATAAGATGCTCATCGCCACTATTGTAACCTGAATACGTTTCTTCCAGGATCCCGTGTAGATCATTCTGTTTTGCTTGCGGTTGGCTTACACCAATGAGAGCTCCGTGTGGGGGATGTTTAGGAGATTTGCTGGGGGGGACACACGACGATGTTGTATGAGAACTGTGAGCCTGATGACACTGCGGACTCGGACAATGTTTTTCACGTGCTTCTCTTTTGTGGTGGTCACGTTTGGAACGTATATTACAAGAACTGCAAGTGAAAATTGTTGGCGTATTGACACTAATTAACAAAATATTTACCTTTTGTGGGGACTACGACGGTGACGACCTACATCATCGAATATGTCGTTACGACGCTGGGGACTCTGAAATCACCATAAAGGGAGAAAGGAACACATTATTTCACTTGAATCTCGAGCAACTGCTACACCTACCTGGCTCTCGGGCGAAGATTTGTTAACAAGGATATTCCTATGATTCGGCCGTATGCTACTTGATTGTGGCTCTTGCACGTGCCCATGGCTATCTTTCTTCTCGTTAGATTTTGGATTAACTACAGGCTTGATGGTCATCACGCAAAATAATAAGAACTGTCACTTGAGCGACAATTTGAAAAATTCACCACGTCCTCAGTCCACCTTGTAACTATTCAACTCACAAAATATGGCTCGCCAACCTTAAGCCTCCCCGATTAATAACTGCGGAATTGCCATGCAATGCCAATTCCGCCCTAATCTGTAGAAAACATTCGCCTCGACTAAGAAAATGTATTGGTATGACCATAAAACAATTGATTTAATGAACCCATCGTAATTTCGGAATATGTAACTAACCTGTCGGATCTGCGGCTTGCCCGATATATGATGAAGTTCCTCTGCTCTGCTTTGCTTTTGTTGTTAGCAGTCTTCTGTCTTGAATTCAGCTGAAGATTTCGGCAGATTGACTACGTTTCGTTTGCAATACAGCTGACAGAAATTATTCGCTTCCACAGTACGTATGCTATACACCTGAGCTACTTGAACAACCATAGAGTAAAGATACCGTTAGGAGATGGAACAAAATATGGGATATAATCCAAATATAAATACAATGCGATTTAAATTGGATTGTGATCGGTTTAACTCGCATGTAAGCCCGTGCTGAATTGTAGCTAATGTAACTTGAAAGTGGATTCAAACCGGTTGAGATTGAAACAGACAAATCGATAACTTTGATCCACCCGTTTACCCTCGACTGTTACAATCTCATTCTAAATCAGTTCACAATGTATACGTAGCTTATGGTGTATATCTGTGCATCTATGGCAGTCCTATCTCCTATACATGTCTGGCGTTCAATGTGGCATTTCCCTGTTTCCAGTCATCAGCGCTAGTTATCGATCCGGTTGAGTAGCGAGAGGTTAGTGGTGGCATATAGGCTAGGGAATGAATAAGAGTTGCTAATCGTCACAACTTTAGTGTGCTAAGGTTGCTTTAGAAGGATATTCAGTGAGCGGAATTTTGGTAACAAGTATAAATCGTGAGGAAGTAAATCATTAATAACTGTATTAAATCGTAACTGTTCGTGACGAAAATAGTGGGAGGAATCTGAAAAATTTTCAGTTGGACACGTTTTTCACGAAGTGTATCCACCACACTTGGAATTGTGCGTTAAGTGATCAAGTAATTTCAGTGGATTGTGCGTAAGCGTTATCCGGAAACTTGCAGAAAATGTATCCTAACGTGTTTAATGCCTTGTGAGTAGAAAAATCTGTTTCTTTATGCATGTACGAAAAGTTAATTTTCAGCTTCACTTCTGAGTTGAACTAATTTTGCAGAAAGTGCGACGCCATTTTGCAACTTGGCAAAACTGAGTTGTTTCGTTTCGGTTCTATGTCAACAAAGTAGGACTTTTTTAATTTGTGTGAAGTGTAAACTTTCTGAATTAGCGAATCATGTCCGGTGAAAGAGTGTTTCTGAAAAATTTGCCATTGTTTTCACAGCTTGTCTACACTGATTGTAGCTGGACAGGATCTTAACCAGAAGTGTATCGCGGATATTGTGGCTTATGTGGTGGGACCCATCAAGGTCTCTAGAGAATCACCTTATGTTCGCCATAACATGCATGCGACAGCCTAGGGGAGACCTCAGCAAAGTCAGGTTCTAGGGCCTGAGGAATAATCCTATGTTGAGGCGAACTCAACCATCAAAATACTACAGTCGAAAGCTTTCTTCTTTTTGCTTGCGGTATAGAATAGATCAACCTGGCTCAACGGTTAAAATGGCGTTGACTATCATCTGTAGAAATCAATAAATTCGATTGAGGCTTAGGGCTTTGATCTACTATGTGAATATTACGTCAGCTTTAGCTAGAGCTAGAGGACCTAATGTAAAGGAAATTAAGTGAAAGTCAGAATAAACGGTACTGTACCAAAACGTTCATCAAATATTAGGCAGATTTTAGAATTATTGAAAATTTTTTGCACTGATATTCAATTTACCAGAATTCTACATGAAACCTAAACAAATTATTTCCATTAGCTAATTGCATGAAATTGCAGCATCCAAGGATATAAAAGGCAAGCCTGAAAGTGTTCATACGGGTAGGATGGTTGACTTAACGGAAATCTGCCATGTTAATACCAAAAATGAAGTTTTAATCTCGTTCAAATGTGTTACCGGCTTTTTTTAAATTTTAGTATAGTTGAATTAGAATCTCATGTTGGATAAAATTTTGCTCTCCTATTTTCAGCATGTTCTGATGCCATCTATAAAGAGTAAGCCTCAATACCTTTTTTGGTTAAATGAATATCTTATTTAGTACTTGAAAATTAGTAACAAAAAATGTATCTTTATTGAGGAATCTCAAAACGGATTAAGCTGTAATATAACCTATTATGATTCTCCCGGGCTTTTTTCCACTAAAGCGAACTACAAACTTTCCAGAAATATATCTGGCTTCCTGATATGCAGGCGTCAGCGAACGTTTGCGCGATTATAGCAGAATTGTTTTTATTTCCTTATTTGTATATGATTTTCGTTGTCCTAATCTTATGTACTTCTTATGTAGGAACTGAGATATCTAGGATAGGAAAAATGAAAAAGTATGAAGGAAGAAGGAAGGATATAAGATCTAGTCACCTCATAATCAAAATATATACAGCTGCGAACATATAATTAGAAACATTTGTAGTTTATTAAGGAGCATCCAATATGTAAATGAATCCTTCGGTATATATAATTCCTTTTGGTTGGTTTTTACATGGTCATCGGTCAACTCTATGCGACAAGAATGTATTATATTCTGAAAAATATTTTGTAACAGAAGTTCGTAAGAGAACCTGATAGACGGTGCTTAACTTTCACTGTCTATACGCGGGGCACAGCAATTTAGTAGCCCCTACGAGAAAAAAGAATTTAATATTGATCAAAGTAGGTTTTCTGATTTTACTTACTTACTTTATTTCCTTATTTAACACAATAACCATCTGCACTTATTAATATTAACCTATCCCACTTAACTAATCGGTTATGTCCCGGATTGGATCCAGTAGAATATTAAAATTGACTTCAGTAGAAAGGCAATGATGCAATTGAAAAATCAATCTTTCTGGTGAACATAGCTTCAATCAAATGACGGAAAAAATACAACAAGCATTGATGCCATTTATGTGGGACGCTGGTAGTGAATGAGCTAATTCATAAAAACAATAAAGAAGTGAAAGAAATTTATGAATTGTGAATTCCACAAACCAGTTACAATTTTCAATACAAGATGGCTGTCTCGATGTATAATTTAGTGTTAAAAGTCTGAAAACATTTTTAGCAAAATCAGTAGTAATTGTTTATATTTTTTGTGCCCATACTGTAATTAGAAGCTGTAAATACCATCAATATGTAATTTCAAAGAAAAAATATTGATTTTGTTGAAATTTTATGTATTTTATATATAAGATTACAGGCAAGCGATTATTTAAAAGAAGCTGTAACTGTTTGGGACAAATAAACAAAAGCATACTTAAATGTAATAAATGCTCGGTACTTTGGTGCACCATTTGAAAACGGAACTGTTGAACGGAACGGAACAGTTTTTCTCAACTCTCGAGACTGAAACCGTGAAACCTTAACACAATAACACAATGGGGTCAGCTTCATTGCAGAGCCTCTTCTTCCTAGCAGCAGTAAGCCACTTAGTCAAGAAACAAGCAATTAAAATTATCATCATCCCCCGAAAGGGAATAGGATAGGAAAGGAATCCCAAACCACACTCTCGACACATTCAATTTGTAATTAAATTATATAATATTTCAATAAAGAACACATAAATAGGATAAATGGAGAATAAAGAAAGTAAGATAGAGTTAGTTGATGGGAAGTTAGTGTAAAAGATGAAAAATAAAAAAAAAAATAAAGCATGCAATTAAGAAGAAGAAGCTCTTTCATAATATAAATAAAAAATTAATTATAGGATTTTCAAGTAGAAAACAAAACGAGAGAAAGTGCTTCCCAGACCGCAACAGAGTGCTGGTATGAGGGATGCAAAAATCAGCAATTAGTAAAAGAAAAGAAAAAAACTAGTAGTAAATAGTACGTAATTTACTTGACATGGTTCTAATGTGATTCTGCAGCAGCCTTTTAAAGACGGCAAAATACCTAGCATTCTTCACAGAGTTAGGTAAATTGTTAAAGATTTCCATAGCTAATCTAATAGGATCTTTATGTTTTTTATTCGTTCTAGCGATATCAAGCCTGAGATTATCTTTAAATCTTGTGTGATAGCTGTGATAATCACAGTGTTTTATTGGACATATCGAAGATTTTATATTGTTATTGAGTATTGTTGAGTTGTATATCATATTTTTTAGCTCTAAATTTAAGTAATATTTCATTCTGAACAGCCTAACCCAGAAAACCCACTTAGATTTCACATTACTTATGTGAGGGGACCAAGATAATCTATCATCAAAAATTAGTCCTAAGTATTTAGATCCAGCCACTCTTTGTATCTCCTCTCCATGTATTCTAATGCTAAGGCAAATCTCACTCTTATTAATCTGCTTGAATATCATGTAACTAGTTTTACAGGTATTGATTGTAAGCCTGTTTCCCAAAAGCCAGGACCCATAAACAATTAAATCATTATTTATTTGTCGCTCTAGAAGTTCAGCAGAGTTAGCAGAGTATAGCAAGAGTGTATCATCAGCGTAAATAATATATTTTCCAGTCAGACCAGAGAAATATAAATTATAGATATAGAGTAAAAATAAAGTTGGCCCTAGAATCGACCCTTGAGGAACACCAATGTTAACTCCGCGTTGTTTACTTATTTCATGATTAAACCTAACCAGAACTTTTCTGTCTTTTAGGAAACTACCAATTAACTCCAGTCCCAAGCCTCTTATTCCAAGTTCGCTCAGATTTTCTAACAAAGTGATATGATTAACTGTATCAAAGGCCTTCGCTAAATCAATAAACAGTGCAGGCACATATTTATTCGAATCAAGTTCACAATTAATAAATTGTAAGGCATCAGTTATTGCTGATGTTGTGTTACTTTTTTGTAAAAAAACCATATTGATGTGCATCAAATCCTACACTGTTTTCTATAAACTTAAATAGTCTTTTATTGATAATTTTTTCGAAAATTTTGCTAAACGAACTTGTTAAAGCAATTGGCCTGTAATTAGAAGGATCTACATCGTCACCTGATTTATGAATAGGAACTATCATGGTATCTTTCAGTTCTGTAGGGAATTCACCTTTGGTAATGTGATTATTAATGATTGCAGAAATATAAGGTGATATCTGAGTAGCGACTAATTTCAAGTTTTCAGAAGTTATTCCATCAGTTCCAGGTGAAGAATTCTTCAATGAGTTAATTATGACAAACACTTCACCAGGATCAGTAGGCTCGAAAAAGAGAGACTTTGAATTCAACGGAATGTTCTGACGTTCAAAATTGTCAAGGTTAAACTTCACTTTTAAGTCCTCAATAAGTTTTTCACCTATAGAGCTGAAATGATCAACGAGATTATCGGCAGTGATGATAGAGTTAGATTTGTTTATCCTATTGCCCAACAAGAGTTCTTGGTTGATGAATTTCCAAACTCTCCTAACATCACCCTCAGCAGAAATAAGATGTCTTCTAACATGGTCTTTCTTAGCAATTCTGATCATGGAACATACTCTATTCTTCAAGGATCTGTAATCAGAAGTAAGTTTGGCTTCACTTGGATTCATTTTCATTCTTTTATCTAACATTTTCTTTTTATCCATTTCTTTAATTATATCTTCCGTAATCCAATTGTTGCCTCTCCTAGCTCTGATCTCCTTAATAGTTGAAGCCGACTGTTATGCATCTTGAATAATAGTAATTATGCTTTTAAAAGAAATTTCGCCATGCGTTTCACTAAGCTGCTTTAGTACCGAATCAACATATAGTCGTTTATTTAAAGCTGAAATTTTCTTTTTAACTATAGGTTGCAGTTGCTTTTTAATACCAGATGCTGTTATATACAAAGTATGGTGATCCAAATCTGGCCATTCTGAGTATTCTACTTTAAAAGAAACAGATTGAGTGTTGACGGTAGTTGTAACATGGTCTAGCAAAGTAGCTGAGCTTGATGTAATTCTAGTTGGATCACAATTTAGCAGTACCACATTGTTCATTGCCAACATGTTATTATAGTTAACACAGATATTATTATTTATGCTAGTGGCATCTATATTGGTGTCGGCGACAACTATCAAGTTATTAAAGCTTTGATACAAAGCATCAACATATTCAATAAAGTCTTCAGGATCATCATGCTGGGTTCTATAGAATGTACCTAAGTGGATTGACCGAAGGTCGCATTCAATAGAAATAATGATAGTGTGATATCTACTATCATAATAAAGCAGCTTATGCTGAATCCTTTTATTAATGTATATAGCAGTGCCACCTCCTTGGGCATGATCCACAAACCAATCTCATAACTAGAAATCCAAGTCTCATTAAGAATCACTGCATCTAACTTTATTTTTAAAAGTTGAATATTTTTAGAAGTTGTCTTATTTATAGAGGCCCCCACTATGAGAGGTCAAAATATAACATTTATCATATAAAGAGGTGGAAAAAGTGGAATGTCGTTCATTTTCCTTGCTACTACAAACGGCCCTAATCTGATGAAGTGTCTCACTTATACGGGTTATTAAGCTACGAAGTCCCAGTTATAGAGGTGAACATCGAAAAAATCTAATCTCGATTAACTAGGTTTGAATATTCCCAGTGACAGAGGTATTTCAATGCGAAATTGTTGGGGCCTCATTGTAATTATCAATAACAGAGGTTTCTCACATATCCAGGGGCCACTTATCCAGGTTTCACTGTATAATGATATCGTCCATGGTCACTTCATGCGAAATTTTCTATGTCGCTCCTTTTCATTCGTATTTGATGGAACCCCGACTTTAGATCCAGAGTCGTAAAAAAATATCGACTTGCCAAAGCTTGCACGAGTGCCAGTAATATCTGGAATCGTATAGGTATCTGGTATAGTTACCGCGTTCAGTCTTTTGAAGTCCACTACGAGCCTGAGGCTGAGTTGTTTCTCACCGGCTGAGTTTTGGTCTGTCATTTTTTTTTTTAAGGCTATCAGGATTTTTTCTAGACTGCTCTCATTTTTCTCAAGCTCCTATGGATAAGCCTACTATGAATTTTTCCACGGTACTGTCTTTTGTTAAAGATTTTCAGGATATTTTCTAGAGCGCCGTGATTATTCTCAAGCCCCTACGAATTTTTTTCTACGATCTTGTGAACTATTTAGAGGCTTCCACGATTTACTCGAAACCGCTCTCATGTTTCTCAAGCTCCTATGAGCACTTTCTACCATCTGGTGATATTTTAGAGATTTGCTGCATACGTTTTTCTAGACCGCTCTGATTTTTCTCAAGCTCCTGTGAATTTTCTTTACGAATCTGTGGTCTTTTAAAGACTTTGAGGATTTTTTTTTAGCGCCCTGGCTCTTTTGAATTTTATATACGATCCTGTGAACTTTTAGATACTTCCATAACAAATGATATAATAAAAATAATAAGTTGAGGGATTTTATTCGAAAGCTAATTTAATTCGGAATACAATACCCGCAAGTATACATTATTGATATTCTAACCTAACCTTGTTTGATAAAAAGGATATTTCCTTTCAAATCACGTTGCAGATAGGATTCAACTCTTGAAATCAGTTATCGGAGCTCAAAACAGCACATTAGTCAGTCTGTTGGTGATTGGATGCGAGTAGCTCGGTTGTGTTGTAGTGATTTTAGTAAAATTTGTTTTGAAATGATTTACCGGTCATAAATTTGGTTTGTAATATGTGTGTATCGAAAAGAAATAACTGATAATACGTAAATTCGTGAAACATACGTAAATTCGGTAAATGAATCGTTGTATAAAATAGTATTTAGTGGTAAAACACAGTTGAGTGTCTTAACATATGCTGAGCACAAGAATAAATATTAATAGTAAGTCCTAAGTTCGTTAAATAATACCAAATGAATTTAAGAATTTATCTGATGAAATAAAATAGTAAACTCACACTTCTATAATAGGCATAGATAAAAATTAAGTGTTGCTGTGTATACTTAGCTTTTACCAAAGTTAAGTGAAATACTACAGCTGCAGCCAAATTTTCATAAAAAAAATTGTTTATTGTATTTCATTTCAGCCTGGGAGCTCGTTTCGAACCACCGAATCAGTACAACCGTAATGTTGGTGGAGGAAATGGCGGAAATGGAGCGAATGCTGCAGGTGGAGAAAATTCACATCTTATGAATGGTGGTAGTAATGCAACGAATGGAATATTCCAGTCATCATTGGGCTTTGCCAATGGTGGCGCCACAGGAGGCGCTACCTATACCGGTAACGATTACGCTCGTAATTCCGGTGGCCGCGGAGGCTATGGGGGCAACGGTATGACGAATGGTATCAAGGGAGCGCCAATGATGCGGAATATGGGCGGCGGACATGTTGGTCGTCCGTCTGGATATTACAACGGGCCGAAATTACCGAACCCGGGAAATGGAGGCGGATATAATCCGGGCGGTTACATGCCACGAAAACCTGGCAGTTCGAATTTCCACCTGAATGGATGTAAGCCAAACAAAATGTTTTATTTGAATGGTGGAGCGATGCATGCGGGCAGTTTAGGAAGTCAAAATGATTCCGTGTACGGTATGGGATTCGGTGGTTCAAAACCACAAATGAATAAAGAATATCTTAGCAAAGAAGAAAGAGCCAAATTGCAAAGCGAGAAGGCTAAAAATCCAGGTCAGAATCTTGTAAAACCGATTTGGGAAAATCTACAGCCGTTCAAAAAGAACTTCTATGTACCAAGTTCAGCAGCACTAGCACAAACTGAGAAGGATGTGATCGAACTACGCAACAGCCTTCAAATCACAGTCGTAGGGAACTCGGTTCCCATACCCACTTCCTGCTTCGACGAGGTCAGCTTCCCCGACTATGTAGTAAAGGAAATGAAGAAGCAAGGCTTCTTGAAGCCCACTGCCATTCAGTCGCAAGGATGGCCAATCGCACTGTCTGGCCGTGATTTAGTTGGTATTGCTCAGACTGGCTCAGGAAAGACCCTAGCATACATGCTACCAGCCATGGTGCACATTTCACATCAGAAACGTATTGCACGTGGTGATGGCCCCATTGTTCTTGTATTGGCACCTACTCGCGAACTCGCCCAGCAAATCCAAGCCGTGACACGAGATTTTGGTGTACAATCGCAACCTCAAATTCGGCACACATGCATTTTCGGTGGCTCACCGAAATTACCACAAGCTAGAGATCTAGAGCGCGGCGTTGAAGTTGTGATTGCAACACCCGGACGTTTAATTGATTTCCTCGAGAAAGGTATCACGAATTTGATGCGATGTACTTACTTGGTCTTGGACGAAGCCGATCGTATGTTGGATATGGGCTTTGAGCCGCAAATACGCAAAATCATCGAACAAATTCGACCTGACCGACAGGTTCTAATGTGGAGTGCAACCTGGCCAAAAGAAGTTCAAACTCTTGCTGAGGATTTTCTTGCAGATTACATAAAAATTAACATTGGGTCACTTAGTTTGGCCGCAAACCATAATATTCGTCAGATAATTGATATTTGCCAGGAAGAAGAAAAGGAGACGAAAATCGTGAATTTGCTCAAGGAGCTCGCTTCTGATCGCAATAACAAAATTATCATCTTCGTTGAAACTAAAAAGAAAGTGGAGGATATTCTGCAGTGCATTCGACGGGAGGGTCACACCGCGACATCGATACATGGTGATAAGTCGCAAGCCGAACGGGACTACGTATTGCAAGATTTCCGCACCGGTAAGTCGGCCATACTGGTAGCGACAGATGTAGCTGCTCGCGGGCTGGATGTGGAAGATGTTAAGTACGTTATAAACTTCGATTATCCCAATTCGTCTGAGGACTATATACATCGTATTGGAAGGACAGGTCGTTGCCAGCAACTTGGAACTTCGTACACCTTTTTCACACCCAGTAATGCCAGACAAGCTCGTGAGCTAATTGCAGTTCTTGAGGAGGCTGGTCAAAGTCCGCCCACGAATTTGGTGGAAATGGCAAGGATGTCAGGTGGTGGTAAGGGAGGCCGAAACGGCATGAGCTTGAATGGGAAGCGCTGGCCGCCACGTCCCATGAGTGGAATGCAGAATTCTCAATATGTGCAGGATATGCAGAAATCCATGAATGTTAACCTGAATGGAAATGGTCTGAAAAAACCGTTCCAGAAGAAACCGTGGGTGCCAGGTAGAGACAGCGCTCTAAATGGCGGCATGGGACCCGGCGCAACAGGGTCACGTACATGGAAAAATACCAACAACCTATGGCAAAATAATTCTAGCGGAGAAAATCTGGACGAATCGAATGGTAACAATGAGAAATATCGTCCACATTATGGTCAAGGCAGACGAGAAGGAAATATGGGTGGCCTAACTGGCGGCGTTGCGGGACATCGCTACATGAATTACAACAATATTTATGCCCAAGGCAACGGTTACATGACTGCAATGCCGCCTCAACATTATCGTAATGGCAATGCTAATAATTACATGCGTCCGGGCCCAGCAAACTTTTACAACAGCTATAACATGCAAACACGGTTCGGCGGACCTGCCGGAGTCAACATGAATGGTGGTTATAAGAAACGAAATGAGTATCAGAACAACTACTATGGAAAGGATCGTGTCGAGAATTCTGAACAGAATGGCAATGGCCGAAATAACAGTCAAAACGGTTCAGCATCAGGAAATGATGATCAGTCGCCTGGTGTACAACACAGTCCGACCGATGACCTGGCCCAGCAACAAATAAATGCAAATGCCGTTTCGTCTGCAGCCGTATACTGTGAAGATATCTATGGAAATAACAATGGAGCGAATACGGCAGCTACCGCTGTGCAGGCTAGCAACGCCGCTTCACCGCAACCGCATATCGATGGATATGCAACACCAACGGCTATATATCAGCAGCAATCCGTGCGACAGGCAAATGGCGCAGCAGCAACAGTTGTTGCCACACCACCAATTCCGGCTACAGCATATATGATTGATACAACCGGTGTTCAAAATATCATGGGTGAGTCTTAGTCATATAGTATTCTTGGGAACAGTTCTTAGATGATGTGGTATCCTTTCAAACTGTATCCATGTCCAAAACACTATTCGTACTGATTATTGTAGCATATATTTTGGCCAATTCCTGGGTTCGTTGCATTGATGCATAAAATAATATTGAAAACATATGCATCTCTATGATAAATTCCCATCTATATTCGTGACTTTATTAACTTTCAGCGGCACCATACAGTCAATACCCGCCGACTGCAACTTACTATCAGTATGCACCGCAAACAGCAGCTGTTCAGCAATAGAATGATACTACCAACGTATAAAAAATTGCTGATCTTCTCAAGTCCTTTTTTATTAAGAACATCATCGTCAACATAATTGACACTAGCAAAGAAAAAAAGCTCACAGAGTAAGTAATTCGGCTCCTGTGAACTCTCACATTTTATTGTCCTCAATGATATATATGGAAATCGAATTCACGCCTTTGTTTGAGGTTATTTCCCCCTTCCATTGATAACAAGCATCAAGGTAACTCGATACAATTTTTTCATTTATATATTACAATTAAATATTTTCATCGATTAAGATTAAAAAGTTTAAACTTTATTTTAAGATTTCACTAATATAATAGAAATGGTATTTTAGTTCATAATGGGAACAGTCGTCGGATTTTTTTGACTGGAGATGTGTCGAAGAACAGTTTTTTTTCTCCAAGCATTCGGCTATATACATTTTTTGTTAACGTTGTAATATGTTAAGTTAACATTTCATCAATCCCTTAAAATGTCATGAATTCGTTAGTGAGAAATACTCTGATTTTCAATTTATTCTAAACATAAATATAGCTTTGCTTTGAAACTCGGTAAATATCTAATCAGAATCATATTTAAAAATAATAAAATAATAAAATGAAAGGTATATGTTGAATCCAATTGGGATTCAACAAAAGTGGGAGAAACCGGGTAACGTTATCTTATTATAGTACATTAATTTGCATATTCATATCCACAACTGCACAGGAATTAATATATATTTGCTAAGTTTGAAAATGTTGGATAATCTGAACAATATTACGAAACTTCATACGCTACTCTTTCTAAATGCAAGTCATCCTTTCGAAATCTTTATGTTTCTCTATACTCTTGCATATTTGGGAGATTGTCAGAACATGATAAGAAGATTTTCAAAATAGATAATCATGAATTGTCGAGTTGCTCTCGAGTCTCTGTCGAGTTGCTTCCGATACCCAACATCAGAAATGAAAGATTCCCACTCTGTTTTATTATTTCCAAATAACAACTATAAAAAGTGGTTGTGCTGGCTCTAATGGTGCCAATCTAAATATAGTTATTATGTTCATAAAACAGTTTTCGTGAAAATCGTGAAAACCGTTGCTCTCCGATGAATCAATAAAATGTATGTGGAATTCAAATTGGACAGAGATAGACTTGTTGGACTAGTTGTGGATATGGACTAAAATTACTATATCCCAGATTTTCTTCCAAATCATGATTTCGATGGTATGAAAACTAATATAGTTATTTTCAATAATCATCTCCCATGTTTCATTGTGAGTCAAATATAATAGCACTAAGGTAGACTAAAACAAAGGATCATGGAAAACAAAGAATTCGTTTACTCTCGGATATGCCGTTTTATTGCTATAATAGTTGTCTAAAATATAAATATATATTAGTTTTAGAGAGGGACTAACAGCTATCTCGGAATAAACAGCAAAATATAAATTTGCAATTTATATGAAAGTTTAACGAAATACATAAATATATAAATGATTTAATATGATGAAATCTAAATAAATAAATATTGAGAGAGATTTTTTTGAGAAAATGTAATAATATTAAGTTGACACAACAAAAGACATTAAAATGATAAAGAATGTTTTGAGAAATACTGCCAGTGTTTCTAAAAAAAATTTTCATTATCTAAGATTTTGAATTTCTGTTGGTTCTGATGATGCGCGCGATATGGTTGACTTATATATAAAGTAACTTAGGAAGAGGTCATATGTTTCATATATACGAAATTAAAAAGTCAAAACATTAAACAGCAAAAGAAAAATAATTTCGCAAAACTTCAAGCGTTTCGTGATATTATGACCCTCATATTTGACGAATCCAAGCAAATCTTGCAAAATCCTTGTAAAATATTGAATATACTTCCAAATATTGAATGCGTAGGCTGATTCAATTTATAATTTTTTGCATCTTTTTACATTAGATATTTCTCAATAAGGAATTACCTAAGTCGTATACGTGATATGAGTAGCAAGAAAACGAATTGTCTTTGACTTATGATGTGTACTGCAATGAATGAAGACTAAGAATACAGTTTTATCAATGTCAAATAACGAGTCTAAAGTCAGATATTGCTCGATATAGACATTTCTCGGTTATAATGGCAATTATATGTTGATTTATTCAACCATTCTATCAAATGTTATATTCGATGCTTATTGGCATTGTTTGTAAACATATTCTTCTGGAAATATGAGCCGTCGTACTCTTGGTGCAAAGACAGAAAAGACAAGTCCATAATTGACCTCTTGAGATCCTCACAGTCGAAGTTTTCATCGAATGCTTCGGCAAGTAGACTGTTCGGTTGGTTTGCGGTTTGGTCGTTTTTGGACCCGGGGCACATCCTAATCTGTTATTCGCACTTGATGACTGCAAGACAAACTTCCGCTCCGGAACATCGCCTGGACGATCTTTCATTCTTTCGGAGCGAAAATTTGTTTTACAGTTATCAATGGTGAATAACTGATTGTGCTGTGCCGTTTGAGTGTTCGTGACTTCGTAGATGTGTTGAATACAGTAAGCGAAGTAGGCACTGCTGCTCTTCCTATTTTTTGTACGACATCAATTTTAGTCGTATATTCCACACGATTATCATAGAAGATCAGACATAGAACATCCTAATGTCGAGATAAAATTATTTTTGTAGAAAAACAAGCACGTACGTCTGTCCGGATTGAAGTGTATTACAGGACTAAAAGGTTTCTGCTATCAAGTTGAGAGAGCGTTAAGGGCACATGCATAATATCAATCACTCCTCAACGTGAATGTTCCTTTTACAAATTCAAATTAAGCCAGATACATATGACTAACAAATTGCATGTGCTTCATTTTCGGCAAATTCTTTGTTGAAACATCGGCTGTCATTTATTGCGTTGGACAATATTGCAACTCGATTTTCGCCACAGCTAGCTATTGCGCCCCTTGATTATCCACATTTAGAACAACTGGATCATCATTCTAAAAACGAATTTCTTTCAAAAGCCGACGCAAGTAGATTGCCTCCTTTGTCGCTTTAGATACCGCCATGTGTTCCGCCTCCGTACTGCTCAATGCGATGGTGTATTGTTCCTTTGAATCGCAGAATTCGCATATAGGAATATAAAGCCAGTGTAAGATTTTCTATCGTGGCCCAGTCAGCGTCTACATAGCCTTCAATTCGGTTTCCAGCTGAGCGATAAAATATTTTAAGATTTTAAGTACCAGATAAATACCACAAAATATGTTTTGCTGCTGCCATATGTTCGATATGTGGATCTGTGTTTATATGTGCCAATTTAGAAACAGAATGCCGAATATCAGGTGTCGTTGTAATGCCAAGATGCATAAGTGCCCCAATAATAGATTGATATTGTTGAGTGATTGATAATGTCTGCCTTTCGACACGGTTCCTTACACGCCACTTGAAACCCAGGTTCTGAAGGAATCGATACACTTCTGCAATGGTCCATTCCATAATGATTGAGCATATCCTTGGTGTACTGCTTCTGACAAAGTGTAATGCTTCCAATCTGCATATCTCGTTCGACATCAATGCCAAGAAAATGCTACAATTTGCCGTTGTCAACAACATCGAACCGATTAGATATGTTGTCGCCCTCAGCGACTCCGATTTGTCTTCACATGCGATGATAACATCATCCACGTAAACTGCTAAAAATATCAACTTATCATTTGACTTCATTTTGTATAAGCACGTCTCACTCTTGCATGCCTCAAATCCAATTTGTTTTAAGAGCTCATGTAATTTCAAATTCCATTGTCTGCCTGACTGCTTCAAACCGTAAATTGCTTTTTCTAGTTTCAGCACTTTTTCCCGATACTTCTTGTTGACAAAATGTTCCGGTTGATGCATGAATATATAATCGAGATTGCTGTTTAAATAAGCGGTACTAACGTTCATTTGGTGAAGATGCATTTTCTTGATATTGATGTCGAACGAGATGGGGAGATTGGAACCATCACATTAATATTAATATCAACAAAGCCTTCTCGTTATTAGCGGTCCATGCTGCGACCTCCTCTTGAGTTCCCGTTGTCGTTCTATTGTCGCTCATGACTTTCCACACTCCAATGTGAACCAAAACACTGCGCATCTATACCGATCACGTTTTAAAATTCGACCCATCGAGTTTATAGATGGAATACAGCGTCGCCATTATCATTTTTCCTTACTTAGCACTGTTTTTTCACAAAAATGTCAGACTTACGGTGCCTGGGCCCATAACCTGTAGAAAAACAAGCACGCACGGCTGTCTCGATTGAAGTTTATTACAGTACTAAAAGGTTGATAACAGTTTATTCTTACAAGTTGAAAGATCGTTAAGGGCACCTGCACGTTGGAATGCGAATTCATTTTAATATCGATCAACAATTTTCCATTCTGGAGAATATTTTTTTTATCGGCATTTGCAGGTATTGCATTCAAACTCCATAGATTTATTGTGTCATCATGCGATCGTTCGAATTTAGTTTACTATCCAAAGCTATTTTATTTTTACTTAAAGTTAGTCGTATTTCATCTTAACTACCTAGCTTAATACAAACAATTTCTCCGACACAGACTCATTCGCAAAGGATTCAATTGAATGCAAAAAATTATTTGAGATTTTTTTGAGACAGTTCAAATTGTTTCAAATTATATATAGAGAAAGACCAGCGAAACCACCACATCTTACATTTTCCGCATTGGAAACACCCCTAAGTATTAGCTTTAGCGACCATTTGTATGCGATGATAGCACAAAAAACAATTATCAAGAGATTTCTTTTGTCAAAATTTTCTATATGATCTTATATAAAGAACAAGAATTTTCCGTTTCATGAGATTTGATTTTGGAAGAAAAAAAAACAAACTCAATTTGAAACTAGTGAGGGGTAAGTCTTTTGAAGATTGAACCGTTTCTAAATATCTAGGGTGTCAATCATTTATGTCGCCACATCAAAACCAAAAGAAGAAACAACAATAAAAATAGAACGAGTCAAACGAAAAATTAAAATGTCGAAGAACTCGAATATGTATGTATGTGTATGAAATAAGTATTAGTTTAAATATTCCGAAAAACTTGGAAAGAATACCAAATCGAATTAAATCCTAGGTCACGCACACACACTCAGTGTTATAAACAATGAATATAAAGCTCTATAATCCAAAAAATATTTAAGATGTGGATTAGAAGAAACTCCGCCGATTTTCTGGATCTCCATTGACAAAATCATTGTTGCGTCGAAATATGTTGCATTTCAGACGCCCCAGCTCAATGTTATTGTCCAATAAGATGATCCATTTTCGGTCCAATAATTATATCAAACACAAAATCAAATTAGAAAGAAAACGAAATTTCGAATCAAAACGATTATAGCCTATTTTAATAACAAATATTTTTAAATGCTTATAAATGGTCCGCAAACAATTATATATTCTTTTAAAAAGCAAAATACGAGTACCGGAGTTTCGTTAATGATTTAATTAGTTTGTAATCGATGTGATCTTTTTCGTTTTTGCGGCTTTTCGAGTTTACTGCTACGCAATTTGTGTCTTAGATCTAGTAGCGACATATTTTTTATGAAATGATTTTTTGCGGACTTCAAATCACATGCGTCTTGTACTTGCTGTATTTACTTACAAGCTATTTAGTCGTGTTAAGCTTCTTACGAAGAGATCTGGTCAAATGGCTAGGCCTAGCGGATTTCATTTCGTTTATATCATGAATAATTAATCATACTTTCGCGCCAATTAATGTCTAGTTAGTTCCTGATTACTACATAGCTCCAAGCCTAGCAGCAGGTTTCATTAAGATATAAATTTATAGATACATGACGATATGGACAATTTTTTTTTAGATTTGGGGAGAAATCAAAAAATATTGTACTATAGTACTATATTTACTACTAATAGAAGAAACTTTGCGATAGATTCAATTGTGATGTACAAATTATTTTGTATTCGTTATAATTATTTTCGTAAATTACTTTTTCATATATAAATATAGGATGTTCCCTTCTGAATAAGCAAAACCATGAATATTTAGAACAATAGCGGGATAAAAAATTATTGAACGCTAAAAATTCAATAGATATGTGATTTAGGGAGTAAAATTGGGATCCATATATACAAAGCTCACTACAAGCTCTCAGTAAAATACGTATGTATATCTCTTTATAACGTATATGCATGTTAACTGTCATATTGACAAATTCGTTAACTCGGAAATAGTCTTTAAAAAGCAAGCAATTTATTGATATGACCAAATTGTTTCAAAGTAAAACTATTAAAATCTGAAACCAAAGATACTACTCTCATCGCACATTTGAAATAAGTTCAATTTCGGTGCTGTTATACATGTTCATATATGAAGGAACCTCGATATCGTGAAAGACTAAATGAAATACATGCAGTACTTTATACACTCTTTATATTCGGGCAGCTAGGAATTAGAAGAAATATATGTTTTTTATACTTAACTTTTTCCTTTTCAAAATGAAAAACGAACGTTAAATCAATAATATATACAGTATTTGATGGCTGTGTTCTATATATTTGCAAATAAAAGATTTAAAAACATAACATACAAACAGGGAAAAAAAACTTGATGATCTCTTATGCATAAAAAAATACATATGTAAGAAGAGAAGAGGCTGTTTGTTATATAGTTTTGTGTTAATGAATTTTTCGTTAATTTCAAACTGCATTCTTTCGATTTATGGAAAGATTTTTGTTTTTGTTTTCAGATTCAATTTCTGTGAAATATGCATTACACTCAAAAACCTTATTGAAGAAAATAGGATAATACTACTTACATAGAACTTAGAAAACAGACTTCTTCTAAAGGCTAGTGAACGGAAAAACATATTATTGAATTTTTAAGAGAAAAGTCGTGAAACAAAAAAAAATTATCGTCATTTTAATAATATATATATATATATATATATATATATATATATATATATATATATATATATATATATATATATATATATATATATATATATTTGTGTTCCTATTAAGGAGTTTAAAAAAAATCAGTTGAAGAAGCAAAATCGTGTATCTAAAAGTCATTGACTGTAATAAATGCTCTGTCAAATATATATGACGTGAAACCCGCTCTTTTACCTATAAAAGGAAGGAAGTGCCTTAACAAATTTGTCCACGATTTTAGACGAAATTTCTAAGGTTACTTCAAACTCTGATATGTCGCTTAATACAAGTGAATAATTTTAGTTTTATATTCAGAACGATTATCATAGAAGATCAGACATAGAACATCCTAATGTCGAGATAAAATGTATTTTTCATTCTGGAGAACATTCTTTTATCGGCTTTCTTTGCAGGACTTGCATTCAAACTCCATAGATTTGTTATGTCATAATGTGATCGATCGAATTCAGTTTACTGCCGAAAGTTATTTTATTTAAACTTAAAATTAGTCGTATTTTATCTTAATTGTCTATATGACTCGTTCAAATTTAAGGGCTTCAAATTTAAATTAAATGAACAAAGTACTTGAGATTTGTTTGAGACAATTCAAATTGCCTCAAATTATATATAGAAAAAGCATTGCTAAACCACCGCATCTTACATTTTCCGCATTGGAAACACCCCTAAGTAGTAGCTTTAGCGACCATTTGTATGCGAAGATAGCACAAAAAGCAATAGTCAAGAAATTTTTATTGTCGACAATTTTAAGTTGAGTTGCGGGAAAATGTGAGTAGTTTTGATGAATACAATCAGGTTTTTTTTCTGTCTGGCGCGTTTACGAAGACTTTTTAGTTTAACCAAACCCAAGATTTCAAAATCAGGTGAGTAAGGGGAGGGGGGCAATGCCATTAAGAAAACATTTTCGGCCCTAATCAAAGATTTAATGATTCTTGTGTATGTATGGCGAGCGTTGTCCCTGGTCTGATGTCATGTTAGGAAAAATTATGTCCATGCGCAAATACCGTTTTATTTTTATATACTCGCACGTTTTTTTTCTAGACTTTCAAAGATTGTTTCTATCTGGAACCACTCCCGAAATTTTCCTAAACCATTCTAATTTTTTCTAGACTCCTATTTATTGATATGCTGGACCTGATGTTTTATGTTTCGAAAGCCGTCGAATTTTTTTCTATACTCTCCGGATTGTTTACTGGACATCAATTATTTTCTCTAGCTTCTCCAACAATTTTTACGAGGTCGGTTTGTCATGATTTTTTTTGTAGATTCAACTGACCATGCTATTTTCTAAGTTACCGGTTATTTTTGCTATGCTCCCATAGTTTATTTTTACTGTCCCTGTTGATTTCTAGACTATCCTTATTTGTTTTAGATTTTTTATTTGTTTTCGATTCGACTGTCCCTCAAATGACCAGCATTTTATGTCTCAGTTTCTTAATTCATCAAATGGTCACTTGTGATTGAAAGCGAAAAAATATATTTCTCTGATAAATAATAAAAAATGTATCCTGTGCTTTCGCTAAAATATTATTAGTATTGAACTGATTTTCATATAATTGTAAAATATAATTTGCGACGGACTCTAGTGCTCTATCCTCCCCGAGTCTTACATATTTTGTACTTGGAAATTCTTCCTCTCCTCCTTAAATACTGACCTTATTCCAGTAGTAGTGAAAATTGCTGAAATCTCATGGGAAAATTCATAACACAAAAGTTGGTTTTCCGTGTACATGAAATCTTGCAAAACATTTGATTCAGATGGGGATTGCGCATTGTAAGAAATCACCTGTTAAACGAAATATCTTGTTTAAAAGCCGAACAGTAAATGAAATCAAAGCAAAATTCATTAGTGCATCGCTATGCGATTGAAATGAACGCGAAACAATACCTAAAAGAATAGGGTTATTTTGCTGCACATTAAATTTAAAGAGAATATTGTCATAAGCAGAAATGTGAAAAATCAATTTATACTTATATGTAAACAGAAACAACTTGGTAGAGGAGGAGTCAGATGATTACTATAATTACGAAGGAATAAAAAAAAACGGATATCCGTCTTAAGTTTTCCCCTCTAGGTATTTTATTTAAATTAACTTACAGCCTATGACAGCGTTAGTCTCAATACCAAATCTTTCTTCACAAATTAATCAAAAACTACAAACAAATTTATGTTAAGCGGCCTAGCGTTATTCATCATTCGAACGAAATAGAGGCAATGTAATGAGCGTCACATTCAAAACAACTTAACTGGTAAAAATAAATTGCCAAAACTATTCCGTAGCAGCTATAGGGAAGCAAAAAGAAAAGTAAATTCGAGCGACTGCTCAAAATAAATCGTTGCAAGTTTATCGCGGTCAAAAAAAGGATTCTGAATTTTATTTTTCATTTAATTTACCACCAACTGGTCGACTGATTTTTATAGAATAAGATATTTAAGTAACTAGGACAAGATGATGAAAACACATGCAGTTTCAATCAGTAACCAGAGAGAGGACATACATACCAATGCTCAATGGAGGAGCAGCAGGCGCCACCGCCGTTCGTTGGATGTGAAGTAACACTTCGAAAAAAATAAAACAAAAAAAATTTAGCGTCAAAATGACGTGAATATGTAAGATAAAACAAGAAATTTAACAGCGTGTGCAAGTTAATCGCAAGAAATGTGATGATGAAAACATATATATATATATATATATATATATATATATATATATATATATATATAGATATATATATATATATATATATATATATATATATATATATATATATATATATATATATGTATATAAATATATATGTATACATAAATATATGTATATATATATATATATATATATATATATATATATATATATATATATATATATATATATATATATATAAATATATATGTATGCATAAATATATGTATATATATATATATATATATATATATATATATATATATATATATATATAAATATATATGTATGCATAAATATATGTATATATATATATATATATATATATATATATATAAATATATATGTATGCATAAATATATGTATATATATATATATATATATATATATATATATATATATATATATATAGATATATATATATATATAAATATATATGTATGCATAAATATATGTATATATATATATATATATATATATATATATATATATATATATATATATATATATATATATATATATATATATATATATATATATATATATATAGATATGTATATAAATATATATGTATACATAAATATATGTATATATATATGTATATAAATATATGTATATATATATATAGATATATATAGATATACATATATAAATATATGTGTATATATATAAATATATGTATATATATATATATATAGATATACATATATAAATATATGTGTATATATATAAATATATGTATATATATATATATATATATATATATATATATATATATATATATATATATATTTTATATATATATATATATATATATATATATATATATTTATATATATATATATATATATATAAATATATGTATATAAATATATGTATATATATATATGTATATATATGTATATATATATATGTATATATATATGTATATATATATATATATATATATATATATATATATATATATATATATATATATATATATATATATATATATATATATGTAAATGGATTACATTTTAAACAAAAGAGTTAAGGCGTAATTTTGCGTGCATTTTCATCACACACATACATACATTCATTAAAAAAAATTATTTAAATAATTTAATTTGATCCGTAACGAAACACCAGAAAAAGTGACATTTTCTCTCAATATTTTATAACTATTTGGAATTAAAAAGAATAATGTGAATGAACATGGTTATTTATATATTTATAAAGAAAGGGTTTAATTGAAATGTTGCTGGAACTTTCGCTTCTTTGACATCGATATGGGATAGGATCGATAATATAATGTTTCAGCAGCATTTCAACTAAACTCTTTCTTAACTCTCACAACTGATGAACAAATTGTTTTTATTTTAATTGCAACAGCCATACATTTTCTTTAAACCAAATGTGAAAATCACAAAAATGTATCGTTTAATACTTTCATATTCATATATTACAAATTTTGCTTATCAGCTCAAGCCACCAGGAGATAATACTTGCGTGTACATAACATATATTTTCGAAAGCATTGCGTAATATTCCCAAAAGTCGAAATTATCTGTGAAAAATTAAAATAAACTGGTCCAAAATTTAAAAATTCTTAATGTACAATAGTTGATTTGACTATGAAAAATCTATGAAGTAACATATTGTAATGAAGTTTACACACATTACACTATATACATGTGAAATGTAATTACAAAGAAGCAAATATTTGTTTTATTTATAGAAGCAAGATAAATAAAAATGAATTCAACATCC
>OZ022267.1:735112-738112 GCA_963978885.1 Nemotelus pantherinus
TCTTACCCCGCGAAATGAATAGCTTAGAATTTCAAACGCGATTTTCTCAGGATTGGCTGAGGCTAGGATCCTGAAAATGGTCGCAAAAGGAAGAGTTGATGGAGGCGCATCCTTGATACTACGCAGCACCCGCTACCTTGTCTGCTTGCCCCGCGAAATAGCAAACGAATGTTTTCTTACCCCGCGAAATGAATAGCTTACCCCGCGAAATGAATAGCTTAGAATTTCAAACGCGATTTTCTCAGGATTGGCTGAGGCTAGGATCCTGAAAATGGTCGCAAATGAAAGAGTTGATGGAGGCGCTTCCTTGATACTACGCAGCACCCGCTACCTTGTCTTCTTGCCCCGCGAAATAGCAAACGAATGTTTTCTTACCCCGCGAAATGAATAGCTTACCCCGCGAAATGAATAGCTTAGAATTTCAAACGCGATTTTCTCAGGATTGGCTGAGGCTAGGATCCTGAAAATGGTCGCAAATGAAAGAGTTGATAGAGGCGCATCCTTGATACTACGCAGCACCGCTACCTTGCCTTCTTGCCCCGCAAAATAGCAAACGAATGTTTCTTACCCCGCGAAAATCGAATAGCTTAGAATTTCAAACGCGATTTTCTCAGGATTGGCTGAGGCTAGGATCCTGAAAATGGTCGCAAAAGGAAGAGTTGATGGAGGCGCATCCTTGATACTACGCAGCACCCGCTACCTTGTCTGCTTGCCCCGCGAAATAGCAAACGAATGTTTTCTTACCCCGCGAAATGAATAGCTTACCCCGCGAAATGAATAGCTTAGAATTTCAAACGCGATTTTTCTCAGGATTGGCTGAGGCTAGGATCCTGAAAATGGTCGCAAATGAAAAGAGTTGATGAAGGCGCATCCTTGATACTACGCAGCACCCGCTACCTTGCCTTCTTGCCCGCGAAATAGCAAACGAATGTTTTCTTACCCGCGAAATGAATAGCTTAGAATTTCAAACGCGATTTTCTCAGGATTGGCTGAGGCTAGGATCCTGAAAATGGTCGCAAAAGGAAGAGTTGATGGAGGCGCCATCCTTGATACTACGCAGCACCGCTACCTTGTCTGCTTGCCCCGCGAAATAGCAAACGAATGTTTTCTTACCCCGCGAAATGAATAGCTTACCCGCGAAATGAATAGCTTAGAATTTCAAACGCGATTTTCTCAGGATTGCTGAGGCTAGGATCCTGAAAATGGTCGCAAAAGGAAGAGTTGATGGAGGCGCATCCTTGATACTACGCAGCACCGCTACCTTGTCTGCTTGCCCGCGAAATAGCAAACGAATGTTTTCTTACCCCGCGAAATGAATAGCTTACCCCGCGAAATGAATAGCTTAGAATTTCAAACGCGATTTTCTCAGGATTGGCTGAGGCTAGGATCCTGAAAATGGTCGCAAATGAAAGAGTTGATGAAGGCGCATCCTTGATACTACGCAGCACCCGCTACCTTGCCTTCTTGCCCCGCGAAATAGCAAACGAATGTTTTCTTACCCGCGAAATGAATAGCTTAGAATTTCAAACGCGATTTTCTCAGGATTGGCTGAGGCTAGGATCCTGAAAATGGTCGCAAAAGGGAAGAGTTGATGGAAGGCGCATCCTTGATACTACGCAGCACCCGCTACCTTGTCTGCTTGCCCCGCGAAATAGCAAACGAATGTTTTCTACCCCGCGAAATGAATAGCTTAGAATTTCAACGCGATTTTCTCAGGATTGGCTGAGGCTAGGATCCTGAAAATGGTCGCAAAAGGAAGAGTTGATGGAGGCGCATCCTTGATACTACGCAGCACCCGCTACCTTGTCCTGCTTGCCCCGCGAAATAGCAAACGAATGTTTTCTTACCCGCGAAATGAATAGCTTACCCGCGAAATGAATAGCTTAGAATTTCAAACGCGATTTTCTCAGGATTGGCTGAGGCTAGGATCCTGAAAATGGTCGCAAATGAAAGAGTTGATGAAGGCGCATCCTTGATACTACGCAGCACCCGCTACCTTGCCTTCTTGCCCCGCGAAATAGCAAACGAATGTTTTCTTACCCCGCGAAATGAATAGCTTAGAATTTCAAACGCGATTTTCTCAGGATTGGCTGAGGCTAGGATCCTGAAAATGGTCGCAAAAGGAAGAGTTGATGGAGGCGCATCCTTGATACTACGCAGCACCCGCTACCTTGTCTGCTTGCCCCGCGAAATAGCAAACGAATGTTTTCTTACCCCGCGAAATGAATAGCTTACCCCGCGAAATGAATAGCTTAGAATTTCAAACGCGATTTTCTCAGGATTGGCTGAGGCTAGGATCCTGAAAATGGTCGCAAATGAAAGAGTTGATGAAGGCGCATCCTTGATACTACGCAGCACCCGCTACCTTGCCTTCTTGCCCCGCGAAATAGCAAACGAATGTTTTCTTACCCCGCGAAATGAATAGCTTAGAATTTCAAACGCGATTTTCTCAGGATTGGCTGAGGCTAGGATCCTGAAAATGGTCGCAAAAGGAAGAGTTGATGGAGGCGCATCCTTGATACTACGCAGCACCCGCTACTTTGTCTGCTTGCCCCGCGAAATAGCAAACGAATGTTTTCTTACCCCGCGAAATGAATAGCTTACCCCGCGAAATGAATAGCTTAGAATTTCAAACGCGATTTTCTCAGGATTGGCTGAGGCTAGGATCCTGAAAATGGTCGCAAATGAAAGAGTTGATGGAGGCGCATCCTTGATACTACGCAGCACCCACTACCCCTCCACGCCTTCTCACAAAACGTTACCTGTGTAAATACGAATTTTAGCAAATGAATAGCTTGCCTCGCGGAATAGCAAATGAATAGCTTGCCGCGCGAAATAGCAACTGAATAGCTTGCCTCGCGGAATAGCAAAATGTATCGAATTTCTAAAGCGATTTTCTCAGGATTGGCTGAGGCTAGGATCCTGAAAATGGTCGCAAATGAAAGAGTTGATGGAGGCGCATCCTTGATACTACGCAGCACCCGCTACCTCCACGCCTTC
>OZ022267.1:750812-833312 GCA_963978885.1 Nemotelus pantherinus
CAGGCAGAAAAAGCGGCAAAGGAAGGGCGTTTGGCCAAAAAAAAAATGCCCAACTGCAAGAGCAACTGGCTTATGTGGACCCAAGAATACTTATGTATGGAACAGGGATTGCAGACTGAGCAATTGTAGGTGATAAAAACATATTTTGTAAATAATATTCAATAAATAAATGGAAAAAAAAACTTTAAAAGCGTTTTTCTCGAAATGACGTTTTTTCAAACTGCGGACACTTATTCTCCGGATTGGCCGAACCGATTTGAGTCAAATTTGGTGCACTACTTAATTCAAGTATCTTGTGTGGTAATCTACCACAATATAGGCCAAAAGTTAGCCCAAAAAATTGGCAAGTGAAACAAAGTGAAAAAATAACAATTTTTGAAAAATATTTTCAAACAACCGCCATATTTTCGATGATTTTTTTTTAAATATTGTGGTAGATTACCACGTAAGAAACATTTCTCTTTAAAATGCGGTTTGGTTTTTTTTGTTTCAGATCCTTCATTCCTGAGATTATCTGTCCGCAGTATGACGAGGCATTTTTTGAGACGTCAACTTTGGCGCCCTCAATGAATAAGTAGAAAAATGAAAAAAATAAAAAATATTTTCTTTTGTAATCTTCAAAATGTGTATCGACCTGATCGACCTGAAATCAGCTTCAAATACATTAAAAACAAAAAAAGATATCTAATACTACTTGTATGCTTTAGCTTCTAGCTGCGCTCTAAATTGAATGAAAATCATTTCGTGTTCGGCAATTAATGATGTTGTGGATACACGAACACCTACACTTAACATTCTCACTTACATTCCACAACTCACCACACTACTTGACATCATACACAACACATAAAAATTCACACATCAAGTAGGCTAAGTTTAAAAATGAAAAAATTGTAAAAAAGAGAATTGAATATGAAGTGTCAAAAAAAAAAGAATAAGATTGTTACGAGTTTAAAAAAAGGTTGATTGTAAAAAATCGGTAGAACGTTCTTGACTTCTTCCAAGTAAAACTTTATTAATTCAATATTGTAAAAACAAAACGATAATTCATAAAACCATTGTATCCTACTTAATCTATGTTTACTTTTGGGATTTAGAAAGGAACAACTAAACCAGTATCTGAATATATTGATTTGCTTGGGATGGAGATATTGCAATGTAAAATATCTTCAATGTCTTGTGTGATGATTTACAATTAGTTCATATAATTATTGTATATAATACACTGGCGAGTTCGATAGCTGCTACAAAATAAATAATACAACTAATACCTCCTATTACTAATGTGTTTATTGATGCAGTTGATGTTTTTGATGATGATGATGATGATGACCTGATGCGAGAGAGATATTTAAGGATATAAAGCAACTTACGCAAAGATTTCATCGACTCGACAGCTTAAATACCTCGGATTTTCCCTCTGTGTTCTCTCCGCCACCCACTGCAGAGAATTTTCCGAATTTGTCTACGGTATGTGACGATTTAACACGAAGCTTGTCGAAATCGTGCACATATGGTGGCTATTTCATACTTTTGTGCGCCGATTTTGTTTGAAAAAAGTAGAACAAAAGAGTTCAAAAAGTCCGTGTAAAATTTACGCGTAAAATTCAAAACTAGTTCAGTTGCCAATGAATCAGGAAAAAATTAACCTAAAGGAGGTACTCGAAGGATTCATTGATACAATGAGTATTTGTTAGTAAGCTACAAGTGTTTCTAATTATATTTCCGCAGCTGCATATCAATTTGTTTGTAGGTGTAGGTCTTTCAAAGGTAGTTTTTTTATCCTCACTATCGCTTCTAGATATAATCTAATTTTGAGACTATTCATATATTACGTCGAAATGTATGTGTACTATCGCAAAATTTTGTAGCTATGTATTACCAACGCATTCACTTTGAAAAATAAGTTTGAAGAATGAGTCTCTCAAATCGCCTGCGTTAATTGTTTTTTAATGTTTTCATTTTTCGTGGCCCGGTAGCATTGTAACTGCATTACGACGATGAGGTTGATTGCAATCCGTCATTTAATTTGTTTACAAGAGCCAATAACAGATAAAAAAAAAACAATGTAAAACGGAAGAAAACTTACTTATTGGCGCATCCTTCGTTCAAGAAGTGTAAATCTTTAACAAACAAACTGAAAAATGGAATCACGATTCTTTCTCGTTCGCCTGTAGCTCCGGCAGATCGGCATACAGCAGCTTCCAAAGTCGATCGATTGCTACTGAAATTAGTTTTTGATGTTTACTCCATTTGATGTTCGAGAGCTGAAAATGTTGCCGGATGCACTTTAGCCAACTGCAAATTAAACAAGTGCACAGGAATAACATTACCAGTTTAATTAGAAAAAGTACGAAAAATTTATAAAAATGAAGGCACTCTAAATTATGATTGCCACTCCAAAACAAAAAAAAATGATTAGGTATAGTTTTATGAAAAAAAGACTAAGATGAACATTCTCAAGGCAAAACTTTGTCGTATTCGTTGCAAAATTATTCTTTCCAAAAGCTATTTGCCATTTTTTTAAGCCTGGAGATTGGTGATATATTTATGCCCGCTATGATCACCATCAAACAATCGAAACTGCCGATGTTAAAACATTCTTGTGCTGTTTCAACCCAAAATCCTACGACCTGAACGCGTTGTTTCTTTTTAGCACGCCAAAAATAAAAAAATTTTGAGTAATTTTTTTATAGAGAATATTGAAAAGATACACCATTTTTGAATAAACTTATTATGAATAATTGTTCAGTATCCAAATTGCTAGCATGCATTTCTAGAACAAACATGAACTCACTGAAGTTCATTCGAGTCCAAAGTATCATTGTACTGAAAACATGCAAATATCATACATTTCACACGTGTATCGAACTTAAAGTACAAACGCATCATTTCTGGAACATAGGCAAAAAATCCATGCTAGCAATTATGAGTAAATTATCTGTAAATCAATGTGTATGCAATTTGTAAATTAACTATAAATATTGAAGGGCGATAATACAAGCCAAGCTATTTCGCAGCAAACTTTGAGTTGGTGATTTCAATTTCGCGGTATTACTACCGATTTAAGTTCCGGGAGCAATAAATTAAGAACTTAGTTTGGCTGTTGCTACCGATTCAAGTTTCAACGTTTCAGACGTAGGGTTATTCAATTTTCTTAAGGGGTTAGTCCACTGTTAAACTGCTCCAAATGAACTTTTTTTTGAAACAGCTACCAAAGAAAAACTATTCAAGATATCGATTTGAAATTTTACACGCATCTTTATTAAAGTTAGGAGTTAACATTTTCATTGGAAAAAAATAGTAGAAAACAAAATGGCGGCCACCCCAATGGATCGCCGCAGCACCGCCGAAAAAAAAAGCAAATTGCGCCTCGTAAATTCCTGGACAAAATTAGCATCTGTGAACAAATTATCAAAAATATTTCATTAGTGTTGAGTATGAAGGACTGCACGGGCCTTAATTTAGAGCCCTAAAGCGAATAAAAAAAATGTGGTATACTTTTGAATAAAAAAAAAGTTAAAAAAAAATTTTTTTTATCAAAAAAATGTTTCCCAGATCGTAAAAAAATTTTTTTTTGTTCTAAATTTAGGCCCGTGCAGTCCTTTAAATTCAAAACTAATGAAATCTTTTTGGTAATTTGTTCACAGACGCTTATTTTATCCAGGAATTTACGAGGCGCAATTTGCTTTTTTTTCGGCGGTGCTGCGGCGATCCATTGGGGTGGCCGCCATTTTGTTTTCTAATAATTTTTTCTAATGAAAATGTTACCTCTTAGCTTCAATAAAGATGCATGTAAAATTTCAAATCGATATCTTGGACAGTTTTTTGTTGATAGCTGTTTAAAAAAAAAGTTCATTTTGAGCAGTTTAACAGTGGACTAACCCCTTAAGTTAATCAAAATAACTAACCTTAACAATATCCGTTGTAACTAAGTCGCTTAGCCTATTGAACCTTTACACATAGCATTCGAGGTTACGTGTTTTTCCCATGTGACTTAAAGGCGGCTGGACATTGGGAAACAAACAACAAAGCATTGTTTACTGGCGTCACCAAGTATTATCCGAAAAGACTAGGAAAAAAGGGAAAGAGGGTCGGCGGAATGCATGTGAAAGACGAACAACTTACTAGATGATCTTATTGGAGGTACTGAATTATCGTATTCCGTTAAAGATTGCGGTAGTGCCGAACCAACTCCTGCTCTCATTTCCGCGTTCCCTCAACATTTTTGTAGAATACCTACATAGAAATGAATCCATCCATTAACAAGCGGTACCACCGGTGCCGCCTCCTTTTTAGGCACGCAACGCTCCTCCACCAACTTATCTCGGGCTTATGGAACTAGAAGGGCAGCCTTTTAAGTTCTGAGGAAGTCAGAGAACGTCCACCCTGACAAAATTGCCGGCAAGGACGAAAAGTCGCTTCAATGGGCAAAATCACAAATTGGGGAGCACCTGCTCTCTCTAAACCCAGCAGTTGCAGCTCATCAACGACAGAGGCCTGCTGAGCAGAAAAATCAGGGCAGATACGACAGCAAAAAGCCGAAATTTATGGACCCTCCTTCAGGGATAGCTCAGCCATTTAATGAAATGGCCAAAAAGTGAATTATTTGTGCCGCAATTGATGCTAGCAAGGGAGATGGAATCATCTAGTCCGAAAACTCGCTAAAGATAAGGCAGGTGTTATTCGTTAGCAAGCTGCAGAAGGCCAGCTTGTCTCCTCCACCTACAGTGAAGGATGCGGGCTGGTACAAAGAAATCAGGCTGGTTGCGTACGGAGACCAATGATCGACCAATTTCTATAAGCGAGCAATCTCCGAGCGGAGTGAGCTCTGGCAAGGCGCCACGATTAAGCTGGTGCTCAAGGATGGGATATCCAGTTGACCAAGATGCAGGACATGGATTCCTTATTTCTACTCAGATCCAGTGGAAGTCCTGGGCAGAAATCGGCATTTCAACCCGGATCTTCCTACGTAGGATTGGAGGTTTGCGAAGATGGGCGAGCCGGTAGAGAATCGGTGGGTACCAGTATTCCACAGAAAATATTTGCCTGCGTGGGCTCATTTGAAAATGAGCCTGAAACAACTTGTGTTGCCTGGCGAAATCTCAGGTCTTGTCTCAAGATAAGCTTCTGAGAGTCTAAAGGAAAATCGTGGGAGCTTAGAAAATATCACAGGGCCCTAGAAAAAATCATAAGAGTCTGGGAAAAGTCTTGGGAACTTAAAAAAATCAGAAGACTCTAGAAAGACTTCTGAGAGTCTCAGGACAAACCATGGGAACTCAATAAAATCAAAGAACTGTGGAAAACTACTGAGAATAAATATCGTTTTTGACACAAATGTCGGATTGAAGCAAGGCGATGGGCTGGTTCCTCTGCTGTTCCACATAGCACTTGAGTATGTGATACAAAGAGTAGGCTTTTAAATTAGCCCAATCAAGTAGAAGCTTACGCGGATAACATTGACAGGTTCCTCCACACCTGCCAAAGAACTCCTGACGAATCTTGACCAGGAAGCAAAAGAAGTAGGCATGATAATTAGCCGGAAAAACGAAACCAAATATGTTGACACAAACAAGAAAAAGGACTTCAAATAGGGGGAAAAAAACTTCATACACAGAAAAATAAACCTCCAAGTCAATAATACATCAATAATAAGATCTGTGTTGTACTATCAGTGTTGTACTAAAAAAATTCCGCAAACATGTTGAGCGCCGTCGAAAGACGGGTCCTAAGGCGAATGATTGGAGCGAAACGGAAGAGCGATCAATGGCGAATACGCTGGAATCACGAGCTATACGAAATGTTTGACGATCCAGAGGTCATCAAACTGCGGAAGCAACAATGAGCTAGTCAAGTGCAACGAATGGACGAACATCGAATACCTAAAAAGGTATTCGATGGAAAAGCCGAAAAGCTGGGACCAGTGTTAAACCCCAGAAAAAGCTGGTCCCAACTCTGTCGACGAAGTATTTCGAATATCGGAATTGGACGATGCGGACAAAGGGCCGAAACAATTGGAGGCGTTTTCTGCAAGAAGCCCAAGCACCTACGACGAGGATCCAAGTTCTGATTTTTCAGGGCTAGGTTAAGCTAAAATTCTACCATAAGTCTTAGCAAGCAAAAATAAACCAGTGATTTTTCTCAGCTCCTAGCAAAAACAAATGTAAATATCGAAATAGAAATAATGCGCCCAGTGTGGTTTTAATATGACACTTCTGACATTTTCAGTGAGGTGCTAACAATTCAAGTTAATGTACACTTCAAATTTCACTAGTCATAATTTTATTCAGTACGATACAGTTAATAGCATTTGAATTTTTTTTTTTATATAAGTGAAGGAGAACTTGCAAAGTTGACGAGGTGAAGGATGAAAAAATTAGCCTTGAAATTTCACAAATATTTCCAATTGGATAACTCTTCTCGAGGCGAAGACTAGTTCAATTTCACATCAAAGGAGATCCAAATATGCTGGCTTCTGTTTATGTTAAAAACAACTCATATTCAATGCTATCCATCTTGAATAACGCATATTAAGTTTTCTTAATGGTCATAAATATAGGGTTTTTCAATAAAGACATAACAATTTATCGAAAAATCACTGTTTCTAGTGAGCGCGTCATCCGATCTAGTTAAAATTTTCATAGTTCATGGGTTTATATATGCGAAAGGTTAAAAAAATCTTGATTATTTGTAGCCGTTTGGCGCCGGTAGCGATTTTAGTGATATTTTAAATAACGCTATAATTCTATTAACAAATGAATTTTCAAACAAAAATAAAAAATAAGTATGCGAAATGTATTACGAACGTATTTCAAACATGCATGTGATAACGTTTTGGCAATTTTTAACTCAATGTGTGCGCTAGGTGCCCGCTAGGAGTGATGGAAAATTGACTCCAAAGAATCCATCGCCGCAAACGTGTTCGCAGTATTCATATGAACGAAATCGATTTCCATACATATATGTAACATGTGTGCTACATTTGGAATCAATGTCAGCTTGATGTCTCAATTAGTCTGTGTGTTTTTGATTAAATAACCCTGCACTAAATGATGCCGGCAGATTTGCAAAAAGAGATTTAAGAGCTGCTTTAGAACAGTTTTTAAGATATCAACACGCAACTTAAAAGAACTTAACAAAATCTGTCGGTTTTTGTGACAGTTTTTGCTGCGAGCGAGAGAAATATGTTAAATACTTTACATTACATGATAAATGGAGCGAAAATATATTTACTATAGTTAATTTTGCATTTTGTTTCTTAACATTGCTGCTACTTAACCATTAACAGGCGGCCTAGTCTTGGTATTTCAGAGTGAAAAAAATAAACTGTGATCGCTGGCTAGTGCGATCTTCAATTTCAACCCTCAGATTGTCTCCAGTGAACTGTTAGAACAGCGACAATCTTCCATTCTGTGTATGCTCGATTCCACGCCGCATGGTTTACGCAGCCTTTAGTCGCGTCGTGAGGAATACTTGCCGAGTAAACAGTCCATCTCATCTGCAGCATCATTCCGCGGTTCCCTTCCCTTTGGTATGTTCTTCAAGACGATGCCCAAGAAACTGTGGGTGTTTTCTTTGCAATCCGCCCGGCTATTGTCACTACTTCTTTTATCTGCCTGGCTCAAGTTTTATGGTTTGTAGTGGTGGTGTTGTGTAGTAGTGGTGCCTTCGGATGAACTAAGCCAGAAGAGGTGATCGTGGATGTAGTCGTAGGGGAATCAAAATATTTTCCTCTTTCGCGATAGCTTTATGAATGGGCGGAGATTTACTTGCAAGTGAAGCAGGTATTGCAGTGATTGACTCGTCTGAGATTTGACCGAAAGACTTCTTGGCGAAGTCGATTGGGAATGTGGTTGAGCAAAAAAAACTTTAACAACATAATTAACTAGTCGATACCAAACTGAAGCCGGAATCGAAGAGAACTTGCTAGTCAAGTTGAGAACTGCTCAGATACTTTTTTACAGTTTGGCGAGGTATGTCCTTTTGGGCAACGAAAATAGTTTTCAAACCTGTGCTTTGAATGCATCAGCAAGATCTTGCCGAGAGAGACAAAAATATTATTGGGACTCTAAATGTGTGCTCACGCCTATAATCCGATGGTATACATTGCACGCGTGTAGTAAGCATATGTTAAACACGTGTGTATGGGCGATGGACAAAATATAGTAAGCATTGAGATCTTAGTTTTTAGTGCTGCCACATTGTTCTGCGATGTGAATCTTTCAGTCGGTTAAAACCATCGAGCGTACTAATTAACTTGTCATATAATTGTAATTGTGGTTAATGATCCAGTAAAGAACCAATAGTTATCGGAATGCACTTTTGTCAATATGTACCGTTCGCGATAAATCGTCGGATTAAATCATTATTAAAACAATTCTTTTTTCGACTCCTGTATTAAATATGTTAAATTAAATGTATTCGAAAATTGTCTTCCATCAGCTTGAAACATTGAAATTTGGTGCTCCATATGAGAACAATCATCTCAAAATTAGGATCAATCAAATCAGTGCATTTCTTAGTGTAGTTGTCGATTTTCGCTCAAAATATCAAAAGACAAGAGTAAAATGGAAAACATTTAGTGCAGTTCATTGTTGGGAAAAATCCAAAAACATCATCCGACAGATCTTATACTAAAGTGTTTGGGGAAAACTAGTGTAGTTCACGCAAATCGCAAAGCCGTCGGCAGCAACGAAATCAGCCGGTATTCACAAAAGTCATCCCAGATCATCATCCCTCTTTCAGCAAATATGGATGCTTACACTTTGCCCACATATTTTCCCATACCGTAAGTAATTTAAAAAAAAATTCAGTAATTTGATTCAAAAAGGTATAAATAAGTTGGGCATATGAACAATCTATTCGTTCGCGTGCCAATCGAAATTCATCTACAATCCAGGTCGATGCCATTTTACGGGCTCTTCGGAATACTTTTGTCGAATGTTTAGTCTTATTTTATCAAACTCTTGAATTGGCTACATCAAATGTATACATATGTTAATGCTCTAAGGATAAACTTTCCCAACCGCTACGAAAAACTACCTACACGGCAGGCCGACGATCTCAACCAAAAACAATTAGTTTCTGTCTCTTGCACTTTTTAACATACAAATCCTTCGTTTCCTTGGACTGCCAACTAATATTTAGCATTTGTCAATCAAAGCCGCATCCTTTAAACAGCTAATTTACTTCTCGATCTCATCTTAGATTGATCATCAACTATAATCTTGTGATTCATTAAGGAAATGCGCCATAATTATGCATGCACTATTTTAGCAAGGGAGGGATTCATGTAAATATTTTATATTTATACGAGTAACGACTACATATACACTAGACATTTAAACAGATATTCCTGTAAGCTTGCGCATGGAGAAAAAGCAATAAAAACTTATTAAGTGCATTTTTCAAGTATTTCGTCATTTGGATTACGTAAGAAAGGGATACACGAGCAAATATGCTACTAATTTTCAATTAAACGAGACATAACCATCATAATTTAAGGATATCCGCTTCTTCGAAATGTCTGGGTGGGTTGACTTTTGGCAGTTCTCGATATGATTCTGTATCTTTTCCGGCAGAGCGTACCTATGAAATTTTCGCCTATTATGGAACAGTACAAACTAAAATTCCAAAGAGTCAGTATTAGAAATTTTTCCTCACAAAAACGTATCAAACGAAAAAGTTCGCAGGTTGCATTTACAAAAACAATGTGGCACTATTTTTCGGATGCAAACAAGTCCTTGGATATTTGAATCGGCAAATTTCTTATCCAGTTGCTTGGTAAAGTAACGTTTTAAAGATTTTTAAAACCTAGAATTATAGCAACGTAAGAGCTGCTTCGACCAGCTACTTTCCAATTAAGCTCAAATTGAAACTTCACCACAAACGTTCACAAATTTCTTATGCGTAAAAACGTATATAAATCAGAGCTGTTTTGAAACATTTCATGCTGTGCGAATTCAATACAACACAATTCTTTCGATTAATGTTTTGTTCTTCGTCTCGTATCGACATTCTATATTTTTCTACAGTACTTTAATTTAGCGTATATGTAGAAGAAAGTAGTCTGCAAGTAAGGTATGGAAAATCATATGTTTCTAATTAGACCAGCCTTGTTGCAATCATAGCAAACATACCTTTCATTTGCTCTTGTTATAAAAGAAAAAGTAAGCTCAGTAATTTGTGGTAGATTACACATATAATTATAGTTGTTACTTTTTCAATCGCTGGATTGTTACCGATAATATTAAGACTCAGACCCAAATTTATGTCCGATTTTTGCTAGCACTGACTTAAGCTATTTGTTTTATTTTGCTCTGTATTAAAAAGCATTATTCTTTGACTAAGTAGAATTTTAGATATATTCGACAATATCGATGCATCTGTTCTTCAATTTGCGCGAAAATGATGATTTTTGAACCTTAAATTAGCTGAAAGCTGTCATCCAGTGCCACTTTCACTTTATAATAAATTCACACAACACAATTTTTCTGTTATCTCTTTCCTTTTTTCTGTTGGTGTATAAAACAAACTTAACATTTAATGGAAGAGTGTAGAGTTCTTGTAATTAGTGTCTAGTAAAATTATGCAAATTTAATGAATTTAGTGAAAAAGCCCGTAACGAAAAACGCTACCCTATGGTGAAACAGCGAATTGACGGAGGCTAGAGGCCGCTCACGCATGCGTTTTGGAAACGCTGAAGACTGGGATCGATATAAACAGGAGTTGTTACTCCTTAAAAAGAAGAGACGACCCACTGAGATAGCAGAAATGGAGTGGACATAACTTTCCACCAATAACCATAACCATTAGGGGGATTAGGCACAGGGCTGGAACGAGCTCATGGACATGCAACAGCCAACTTACTTTCCGAAATCAACTGACACGGCGTCGCAGAGCGTCCAATTGCGGATATTTTTAATTGCGGATTGATTAAGGAACTAGCAAATGAAGTAAAAATTAAGTGGGTTTCTCGGTTTTGAGTAGTCTTTACTCCGAAACCTGGCAGATTGAATCACCATCACGTGAAGAATTTTTGACCAATTAGCTTAACATTTGCTCAAAACACTAAAGATTCACACATCAAGAGTTCGACTGATGTCGCAAGACTCTGTGTTAATCTAAACACGTATATTTCGGACAAAAGGAATTCACGTTAGCGACCTTCTTAGACATCGAGGGCTCTTTCAATAATATCACTGTTGCGAGTATCATCGACGCTTTAGTTCGTTATGCAATTCATGAAACTCAGACGACTTGGGCATCGGACTTGTTCAAAAACAGGCAAATTGAGGCCATTTTTTGGAAGCCAAAGCGAAAAAAATAGTCGGAACGGGTATAACAGATCATATTGTCTCTTTCCTGTATCCTGCCAGTTAACAAGATACTCAAGGCCCCGCGGATTTGAGGCGCAAGCATATGTCGACGACTTTGTGGTATGGACTTATGCAATCAACGTTGCACCAGATCCAAATTTGGGCCAGAAAAGTCGGTCTTAAAACAATCTGGACCAAAACTGATCTTGCACGCTTCACAAACAGAAACTGAGCTGCGAATGTGAAAGTCCGAATCGGCAAAGTTCGGGTAGCACGTTCCGCGTGTCGTTCTACCTACTATATATTTACAAATGTAGACAGCTAATTTTGATGACTTTCCACGCGATCGTGCCGTGGGAAGCATCAAAAAGCAAGACTACACCTATATTTATACTGTCGGGTCAAAAACGGACACAGGAGTCGGCTCGAGCGTTTATTCAATAGATTTGAACCGTCACCTGTGGTATAGACTGTCAGATCATGTTACCGTTGTTCAGTCTGAAGTATATGCAATACACATGGCAGGCGAATCCGTCAGCGGCTCATCAGCCAAACCAACGAAGATTTCCTTCGACACCAGGGTAGAATGGCTGTCAACAAAAAGGCAAAGCATACTCATATCGAGATTATGTGAAAGCCAAGGCACTATGGTGTCATAGGCAACGAAAAAAATCAGCGAGTTGACGAAGAGAGGAACAGGAGCTAAGAACAGTCCCTGTGTTACTGTACAACGACGACTTGCTGATACTACAAACTAGATGCGACCGTATGAACTAAAGTTAACTGGTAGAACCCATGATATTATGGTCTGCATTCGATTCAAGCAAGAGTAGAAAACTGCTCAAGCTAAACAAAAACTAATTGAGAGCGACAGTAGGATTGCTCACAGGGCACTGCTTTACTGAATCTGAAACGTAAGATTGAAGAGGACACTATCGTGCATATTCTCTGCGAGTTTCCGGCCCCAAATAATAAACGCCTCAAGATTTTAGGTTCCTACAGCGCTGAAGAGTTAGCAGAGGTAGCTAGCACGCGCAGTAGTTACAAGCTAACAGGTAAAATTTCTGCAGCAAGTTTTGGTCAAATGTTACTGAAAATCGGTTTGATGGTCTACTATTTTTTACAAATTCGACTTTATTCTCTTTCTTTTGATCATTACAGTAACGAAGGGCTTTTAGATTTCTATAAGATCAAACAACATATGAATTGTAGCATCAATAGCTACCAGCCAATAACTTATTAAGTTCCATCGGAGATATTCTTGAGCACTCTACCAAAAAATCTCCAGCAACTTTATGAGAATAGCGGTATTTATCTCAATAAATAATCTGAATGGCAGCGGATCAAGTCACTTTTTGCATTCAAAATGGTTTCATAATAAAACAATTCACTAGAATACTAACAATTGACCTGACAAAAGCTTTTCATCGCCTCATACATGAAATTAATTAATTGAAACTAACAAGAAAATTTTATTTAAATAAACATTCCAGGTCAAGATTTAATGAAAGCATTTCGTTGTTCCCTGTTGTAGCAGGTGTCCGGAAAGGATCAATGCTGAGTCTTGGTCTGTCTGACATCTTTGCAGGCTACATACTAAAGCCGATAACGTTTCTTTGTTATCTTCCTCTTAAAATCTTGGCCCAAAATACCTTAGAAAACATGGTCAACTTACTGTTGAGCTGTTACAAGAAGGTAAAAATAAGAATGGATATTGTAAAGCTTCATTCACAGTTTTTCATAAGCAAACTCAAAGCAACCCTCTCGAGCTCTTTCCTTGTTTGAGTCGATTGCAATTCTGCGTCAATTAAGTAACTTGGGATCCGAATAGATACACCACTAACCATCAAAGCAAACCAGGACTCGACAATCACAAAATCTATTCAAGTTTTGAAAGCTCTTGAATTTCTTTTTCATCGGAAATCACATATCCTAATATCAATATCAATATTTCGTTCGGTATT
This sequence comes from Nemotelus pantherinus, assembly GCA_963978885.1. Lineage (NCBI taxonomy): Eukaryota > Metazoa > Arthropoda > Insecta > Diptera > Stratiomyidae > Nemotelus > Nemotelus pantherinus. Next base: position 764,095 of record OZ022267.1, read on the forward strand.
ACGGTTATAGTTTATCACTCAGATGCACTAGCATATTAGAAATTGTCTTTTTTGCGAATTCTTGACCAATTTTGTATTTGGTCGAATGAACGAATGGAGGTCATATGTATTCGCTGATCAGGTTCATTCCATAGGTTTTTACAGGATTGAATTCTGGCGATTGAGGTGACTTTTTTACTACCTTGGGACAGATAACTAACAGGCATTAGACAGGCAAGCAGTTGCAGTAGCTTTCAGAGGGATCGTTGTATTGGTAGAACTTGAATGTTGGCAGTATGCCCATATTTTCAGCACTTTTCGTCAAATTCTTCCTCGCAATGGACCATCTTCTTCATATTACTACCAACAAATACCAGTTCACCAACTCCATCGGCAGATGCCCCTTCATGTTTTATCGTTGGCCTAAGGTTGCAACTCCTGAACTCTTCATTGGATTTACACCATTCCGGGTAAAACACATTGAATTTGCATTCGACAGCTAATATTACATCATTCCACCAATTTGGATCCTTTTTACCTGTATACTTTAGCGAACTGGATCCATTTTTAATATTTATATGGTTGTCGAACGTTTTTTTTTTCTCCACTTTACTCATTCCTTTTCAGAGTGCTGCGGATAGTTTGGAGGTGAACTTGCTTTACAGTGCATTAAATCGTGGGTTTACTTTTATTTTCATTCCTTTTAATACGTGCTCTTCTACTTCAGTTAGCTATTTCGTTTGGCTTTGTGTATTTTTAATTTTAATTGTTTTAAAGTTAAGTATTTTATCGTGTCATTTATATATGAGGTATACAAGTACGCGGCCTAAGGTACTTAATGATTGAAAATTATAGTTTTATATTTTTTATTGTTCAATGTAATCCTCCTCAAGTGAAATACGCTTTTCACATCGTGAATATAATGCCTCTATAGCACCGAAAAAATCTTCTTTCGATTTCTCTTCAACATGATTTTCAACAGCCGCCGTCATCTCACTGTCGTTCGAAAATCTTCGTCCCCGTCAATTCTTTTTTAAATCTGAAAAAAAGAAAGAAAAAATCACTAGGTGTCATGTGCGGACTGTAGGATAGGTGATCAATCTGTGAATCTAATAGCTTTCAAGGCATCCCTTGCAGCCTGAGCGGTGTCAACGGATGCGATGTTTTGTAGAAACAGCACTCAGCGCGCCAACTTGCCACGTCTCTTCTGTACGACTGCGTCACGTACCTCTCCCGGTGAATTATTTTGTTATATTATATATCATTTTTTTATCCTTTTTTTTACCCACTATATCGAGATCATGCTGACGAATTCAGGTTTAATCAACGGCCCCAATGCGGTTACAAACTTCATCCAATTCAGTCTCTAATAAAATCGTCAAAACTCTCCAATCATCGCTGCTTGTCGAAAAAATCTCTCCAACTCGTTCTTTGAGAATTTGTAGTCCTCCTCTTATCTGCCACAATTTAATTCTTTGATCAGCCAGTACAAAATTCTCGACTTTTTTGGTCACGACCGTCACTGGGCGGGTATCGACTTCACAGGCGTCTCTTCCTTGTTGAAATAGCCGAGCCCATTTTTTTACCATCTTATATGAAGATGCGGAATCCTGAAGAACCGATGAAATCTCTTCAATAATTTCTTTTGGCGTATTTCCTTTTTTAACAAGGAATTTAATCACAGCGCGGTGTTGTTGCTTGTTTCAGTGAAGAATTGGTAGTGAACAAAATAAAAAAAGGTGTTATATATACTAACAATGAGTCACACAATTAGTTTTATCAGTAACCAGATGATAAGTCATCGCTAAGTAACATAGGCCGCGATCTTATCAGCCGCCCCTCGTACGTTAAGAAACTGAACGATATGAACCTGAGCATTACTTTGAAGCATTATGTTATTTCCTGAGTTGAGCTTGCTTCCAAATCAATGAACATTCGATACCCAGTCAATAGCTACGTTTGTCTGTTTATTTTGATGCGAAAACCATAGCTATGTAGCATATTTCAACTAAACTTAACTGTTTGTTCAATACATTCAATACATTTTGAACGAAAATTGTTTTTTCGTGTGCTTTTCGGATGTGCTCTCCATTCTCTCCATTTAATTCTATTGGCCATGAGCTACTGCTCTTGAAGGTGGAGAGCTATGGATTTTCTGGTTTTCTTCCTACGCACATGGCCGCATCTGTGTAGTCACTGTCAATTTTTACTCCTTATCTCTCTTCCATCCAATCTCTGGACTTCCACAAGGTTAAATGCTTGCCCACTTTCTGTTTCTACTTTTCACTAACAGCCTTCCTTGAATTTTATGTGCTGATAACCTCAAGATATTTAAAGTAATTGACTCGCTGCAAGATAGCGAGCAGCTGCACTGAGTATCCGGTGTACCGCCAATTCTTTCGCTCTAAATGTTTCGAAATGGCATTAGATGTCTTATAATAATAGGAAATTCCCCATTGTATTCGCTTATCATAGTTCATGATTTCCTCTTGGTGTGGTGAAAACAAATTCAAAGACATTCGATACTAAGCTTAGATTTGACCAACAAATCATGCACATCAGATCCACAAAGTTTTTAAATAATATTTCTACCTCTGTGCATCTTTTTCTATCTTTGTTCGCAATATTATTGAATATTGTTGTCAATTGTGGTGTCCGTTCCTTGCTGTTCAAGTTATAATGTCCCCTATGTTGATTATAGTGAACGTAACCTTATTTAAAATTCTGTCCTTGGAATCTCGGAGAGTGTTCTAGGATGAGTGTCTTCTCTTTTAACTGCATCACCACCACATTTTGTCGGATCTTTGATTCAAAATATCTGTTCATGAGTCACAACAATCAAATAGAGCCACGACCATTTCTAATGTCCCTTTCGCGCGCACGGGTGCATACTTTTATTCACTGCGTTTGCGGATACTACGAATGCACAGCAACCTTGATCTTGGTTCTTTGCCACAGACACTTAGTGAATTTAAAAATATCCTAAAAACGACAGTGTTATCGTTTTCAAAACAACAGTTTTGAAAAACTGTTGTATTTTTTCTCTTATTTAGTAGATCTACCATTTTTTCACGATATATTGTCTCTATAAATTATCTTTTTTTTTTAACTTTCCTTATTCAACTTTGCTTTATCTATACACTAATTGGAATATGTCTGTCATATTAGATGATTGAATAAATAAGCCAGCTTGGAGCCCAACATTACTTCAAGATGCTTAGGCGTAATTTCTGGTCTACTAAGTACTTCAGAGGTAATCGTTATGGGTTGGTATCCCCATCTTCGTCAGCGTGAAAATCTCAGTTTTTGTGATCGTCAGCTGGAACCAAGGCTTTTCATCCCTTCTTATTACTTGATTGAGTTTGAGTTGGGCGAGGTGAGGATTTCTAGATGTAATGACAGCGGCTACGTCATCGGCATAACCCACCAAGAGCAGCACATCTTCCGGCATTTCAAGGACGCAAGATACATTCTATAGACCTGGCCCAAGAATAGATCCTTGTGGTGCTCCAGCTGTACTATTTTTGCGTACGGTTCCCTAGTTCGTCTCGTATATCAAATGGCGATATTAGGTTCATAAAATATGAAAATGACAATTTTTTCGTGCCCTTCATTCACTCGACGACTAAACAAAATTCAAAATTTTGAAAATTCTGAATCAGACAAATTACTTGACATTTATCTACTATCATATCAAGTGAGTTTCATGAACTAGTGTTGAAATTGTACCAAGATTATTTCAATTATTTCAATTCAATGTTGGGCATTATTGTTAAGTAGGATTCTAGTACGTACGCATTTCAAAGTCTTTATTCTTCCATTTAATATCGGTCCGACTGACAACAAATCTAAGTAACAGCATTCAGCTAATGATATTCATATATACGAAGCTTTATCGAGGCATGCCTTTAAAAATGGATTCCGATATGGTTTCGATATAAAACATATCAAGATACGGCTTCGAGAAGACAACTTAATCTTAAAAAGAATCAGAATTTACGTTGCGACGCCGTGTACGCTAACAGCTTTCTTAACAGCCAATATGCATAAAATAAACATTTATATTTATTAATTCTGGAATCGGTGATTTTTTCTTAAAAACTAGATGAGGAAGAATAGAAAAGAATAAAAAGAACAACATATTTCGGCCTAAGAGGAAAATTGAGTGCTCTATCAAATCACAAACAGAAGAAAGAGACGGATACCGGTGTAGTAGGTAGGTACCCGAACAATTTAAAAATTTACCTGTTCCAGCACAGTTGCACAACGTGGAATTTTAAATTCTCAATAGCTTCTCGCTGTAAAACTTATTTCATTGACTGTGACTTTGAACTTCAATAGCATCCCAAAATTGTCTATGCTTCGACCGATTGACAAGGCGAGAAATTCTTGTCTCGTTCTTGGGATATTCTACGTTGATTGAGTTGTTTTCTCAAGTTCTTGACTCACACACTCAGATCTACCTTTCGAAAAAAAAAATCACGTTTGAATGTGGAGCCATACCAAGATTATAGGAGCAAGTTTAAACTACTATAATTCAAAGACCAAAGGGGACCAATCGAATCTTGTCAAAGTACTTTTCTTGCTATTTAGATATGTTTGATCAGATCGCACAATGCATTACATGAATCCTAGCTAATAGCCGTAAATTGACAAGAGCAAAATATATTTGTCTGTAGTGCCTGATGTTTTAAGCAGATTTCAGAAACTCTGTTTAATGAACTGCAGTCATGAAGATCAAGCTTAATTTTCTATAGGTAATCCACGCATTACAAAACACCCCACCTTAAAGCTAACTATATATTTATGCATAAAGAATCAAGTCGCGAGAAGTATTATGTTGAAATTATAATGAGTTGAAAATTCAAGACACATCAGGACGGGACAATAACGTCTCTATCATCTTCACATCATGTCCAAAGCAAGTTTCTCACTTTCAATTTATCTCAACGTACCAATTTTAGGCTCCATCAACAGCGCTACGATTAAGATGCGCATGCATTCACATGCCGCCACAACTTAAAATCGGGGCCTTCGTTCGGGATACAAAGCAAAACATAACCCGAAGGTAGCCTACAGATTTGTGAAATTAAGATCTTAGATCTCGAAAAAAAACGAGAATAGAAAAGAACTTGAATTCTCGAGTTGATGCTTAATGACTTTATTTCTTCCAGTCTCTTCTCTCGCCTCCTCTGTGTCTTGTCGTTCCAACCTTTTGTTATTCATGTAGAACCCCCTGTAGCCGAGCTTAAATTTTATTTCATTCTTGAATAGATCATGCTCATATAAAAAAAACTGTGTGGTGTATCACTATAATACATGTTGAAAAGAGCTCACGTTCGTTTCAACTTGTGTATTAACGTTGGGAAATAAAGAAAAATAAGGTACTGTTCAAGTAAGCGGACAAACCCTCTTTCCATATTAACTCTAGCGTTCTTCGATACTTGTCTTCGATTTAAGGATATTAGTTAAGTTTTCGTTGGTTAATGAAACGAATTGTTTGAAATAAAAAAAACGAGCAGGTATGTTATCTGCTTAAAAATAAAAAGGAAATGTTTTTTGAAGATTCCCTTCTTTTTTTACATCGTAAGTTGGTAGCATAACAAAATCTCGGGCGCAGAAGAAAAAAAAGTTTATATTAATCACTGACACATACATAATGAACATTACTTAAATATACTCCAAGTCTAATGACATGATTTAACCATGTAAAGTTCAGATGATGCTTCTTAAGTATGTCCTTACTTGTTGGACTAATCAGTTTACTAAGCTTAAAACTGGCATTACTTTTGTCTCGATAATTAGCTCCAAAATCAGCATGCTTGATTGGAGAGGGGCTCCGCACGTGTTTTGCTGTGATATTTTCAAGATTCAATGTCATATTGTATATTGCTTTAGTCACGAGAATAACGCAAACGTAGACTATTTAAACAGCCATGCGCATGCACAACCAAATCAAAATCCATTGCTATATATCGAATTACTGCAACGCATGCAGAGAATAGTCAAAAGAAGACGTGATTCGAATTTATTTTGATTATGAGGCACATTATTACAGCAGATGTTATGGAGCGCATGCAGCAAATCAGTACCGAAATGTCGAAACTCACGGCTGGCAATACTAACCGGGGAATTGTTCATTTTATATTTCAGTATGTGATCGATGTCAACGCAAACTCAGAGCGGAACAAAAGCTAGCAGAAATGCTCAAGATTCGTATGCACTTCAAACATGAATCAAAAATTTGATTGAAGTTTCCAATGATTGCGCACTGTATATACATATAAATCGCCAAAATTGAGGAAATTCATTGGCAAAAGTTATAAAATATAACACAAATCACATATTGGGAGCTCACTAACTCAAAAACAGTGATATTATCAAGGTTTAGATCAGGGGTGGGCAAACGGTCGATCGCGATCGACCGGTCGATCGCAAACATTTCGACAGTCGATCACAGACATTTTTAATAATTTACTAGGTTAATTTAAAATGTGAACTAAAAATTTAGTAGACGATTTATTCAGTACATTTTGGAATGGGCCTTGGCTTAACAGATCCAATCGGACAGTCCACGCAGTTTCACTTCACACAAAAGCTCGCAGAGCCTTGGTGGCGGAGAAGCCAAAGAGAAAATCCGAGATAGATATGCTCTCGATTTGTGCAATTTATAGATTTATATCATTTTAGTAAAACTGCTTCACTAAATCTCGTATACGTATACGGTTGTTTCATTTCCTTAAATCTCTGTGCCTCAAAACACACTTTATATTTTTGCTTCCCGCTATACACCTTGCCTGCATTTGCATTGTCTCCCTGCTACCGAGATAGTAAATTGTCACACACAGCGCAACAAAGGTTAATCTAACTTTTAGATAAAATAAAATGTTAGATTAAAATCTTTTCACGCCAATTTAGTTTGCGCAGTTCATTCTTTCGAGCTAAAAAGTGACATTTGGTGTTTGAATTTGAAAATTGAACTGTGTAAATGTCTTTTCAATAACAAAATCGTTCGAAAATTGAAATTCTTGACATCTTATCCGTCAGAAATGATAAGTGTCCCCGCTTTTCTGCATTTTCAAAATTTTTGCTCGAAAGACTGACCAGATAATGGAGACATGTCAAAATTTAGCTTCACGATTAACTCAGTACTAGCCTAAAGAATGAACTGCACATACTAAATTGGCGTGAAATGATTGCGGATTTTATGGGCCGTTACAGCTTGCTAAATTTACAATTACAAGGAAAAGGAAAATGTTGTTGACTTGTTGAGTTCGGTAAATGTTTGTTAAGTAAAATTATAACCTTTTGCTTCACAATTAAATCGGCAAAATTTTCAAATATTTTCCATATTTAGAAAAACATATTAAACTTACTGGTAAACGTAAAATGCAAAATCTGAAAGACATCCTTCAATTCGCGAAAAAGTCCGGGGCCTTCGATGGCCGCTTGGACTGAATTTTTTTTCTCCTGGCCCATTTATCTGACATCACTATGTACCAATAGGTCCATGTGTGGCCTTGTGCTAACTGATACAACCTAACCTAACCTACTGGTGCATATAATATTGAAATGTTTTGTCCTGAACTGGAAAATTTTAAACAAGAATTCGAGAGACGATTTGCAAATCTCAATAACCGTCAACCGATTTTTGAATTTATTTCATTTCCTTTTAGAGAATTCGATAACGAGGATATTTCACCAAATCTAGCTCATACTTTACAATTGAATTCATCGGATCTGGAGTTAGAAACTTTAACAATAGCACGCGTAAATGAAAATTATTTTTGAATTTTATTACCATAAAAATATCCATTATTGAGATTGGTGGCAATGATGATATTTGCATTTTCTTTGCTTCCACTTATCGATGTGAAGCAACGTTTTCTCAAATGAAAAACATCGAATCGCAACTTAAGAGTTCTCTGATGACCACTTAATGGCATCTATTCGATTGTGTATCAGTGCTTACAAGCCTAACTCTACAATACTTTTTGATGAAATGGAGAGTCACGCATATATATCAAAAATTAGTCCAAAATATTTATTAATAAAGTACATTGCACAAAGTAGTAACACAATGTATTTAATATATTGATATCAATAAAGACCTTCATTGTTTTTAATTTAACCCATTTTTCGAAGTCGATCGCGCATAAATTAAAAAAATTAATGTCGATCATACCAGTATTAGGTTTGCTCACCACTGGTTTAGATACTAGTTGCCGGGGGAAATTGATGTAGCGAACTCATTTTCAACAGCAACACTTTGATATTGAAATATGTTTAGCTTCAAATATAAATAGCAAGGTGACCGGACCGACCGGGATAAATGTTTGTGGATGGGTGCCTATTTGTACGAGCATGTCACAGAAGACAAGGACTATAACTTCGTTGATTCATATGAAATTGACCTGCACATTCAACTATAAGGCCAATGACAAACACGGCGGTTCCAGCGAAGCGTTTCCCGAGAAGAAAACCGAGTCGGTTTAGTTGTGTGTTCATTTAGTATTGGGATGACACACACCGCGGTTTGGACACCTCTCGATTTTGTGGTGCAAAACTAAACCGACTCGGTTTTCCTGCAAAACTAAACCGACTTATTGGCTTCAGGCAGTATGTGCTTAATATTTTTTTTGTGGGCGATCTAATGTTGCAAATGCATTGTTTCCATTCCGAAAAGAATTTCAAATTCAAAACTGGCATCGTATTTTGTCAAAGCAGTTGCAGCCGCTTAGCTGTACAACGGAACCCAGGTAGAGCATTCTGGTATATCTAAGCCCCGTGATTGCTATAGCCCCCTCCCTGATTCCTCATTTTCACTTTTGTTTCCTTACTCCGGTGCACCTCAAGGATCTGTTCTTGGACCATTGCTTTTTAATCACTTTGTCAATGATCTTCCTAATGTGATTGTTTTTCCTTCTCTAATTTACGCTGATAACTTGAAAATCTTTCATGTTATCAATGCTCCTTCTCATCATCTTGCCCTACAAAACGACTTAAATTATATTGTTTCGTGGTGTGACTGCAATCACTTGTCCCTGAATGTCCTCAAATATTTTTCTCTGTCGTTTAAATTGAAACCTTGTGCTTTTGAGATTCTTTGCACTATTTTACACTCTTTCATTTGTGGATCCTTTTACTGACCTCGATGTTACCTTCGATTGGAAGCTTAAGTTTGATATTTATAATCGTACCATCACTCGAACGGCTTCCCGGATCGTTGGTTTTATTATAGGTATTTGTTGCAATTCCTTTGACATTTCCACTTGTGTGGGTCTTTTTCTTTCCTTTGTTCGCTCTACTCTTGTGGGGTCTGAGGCGGTTGAATTTTTTCAGAGAAGGTTCACGCACTGTCTTATTTTGAAGTATAGCCTACTATATTATCCTTATAGTGAACGTCTATCAATCCTTAATATTCCGCGACTTGATCGGCGCAGAACGCATCCTGATGAATGTTGTCTTTCTAAAGTTTACCGCGGCTGTTTGTCCTCATCTATGGCGAGTTTTTTTTTTACAGAACGCCATCATTTCAGGCTTTTCAGCTCAACCACACTGTTTAATGTATTATACTTTATGCGCGTACGGTAGTTTACTTTGCGTTTACTGAGGACGCATAATAATTTTCCGCTTGGTTCTCTCCCACAGTGTGTTGGTATTTTGAAAAGTTTACTTCGTAGTCCACTTTTTTACCTAGTTCATCTCATTGAACTCTATTTGGTTTTTTATTGTATTTATATTAATTTTGTACTTTTATTATTATTTTGTAATTCAATGTTGTTCTTATCTTCTTTTATTTATTTTATTCTAAAAGCAATTCATAACAATTAATTAATTAATCACCGAAATTGCCATACCATCTCAAACACACCCCATACGCCCTTCTTGAAGCTGCCCCACTTATGAAGCAAAATTAACCCTTTCTAGAATTGATGAACTTATTTTCATTGTATCAGAAGCACATATTATTCAAAAATCATGTAGCCTACTCAGTGAATTTGTCGAAATAAATTATTAAATGCGTTACAGATTGTCTGGGAACTTCTGCTGTTAAAATTTTTCTCCATCTTTACTTTATCAGCCAAGGTATTTTTGAGATCGCGGTGGTCATATGGTTTTTTTTTCGAAAAATCTGACACAGAAACACTGCTTTTCTTTACTCAGTAAAATAGCTGGCCATCTTTCAATGCTAATTTCACATTTTCAGGACGTTTTTAAACAATTTTTAATACAAACAAAAATATACATACATATATATATATATACATCTATATATATATATATATATATATATATATATATATATATATATATATATATATATATATATATACATATATATATATATATATATATATATATATATATATATATATATATATATATATATATATATATATATATATATATATATATATATATATATGTATATATATATATATATATGTATATATATATATATATATATGTATATATATATATATGTATATATATATATATATATATATATATATATATATATATATATAAATATGTACATATATATATATATATATATATCATATATATATATGTATGTACATATATATATATATATATATATATATATATATATATATATATATATATATATATATATATATATATATATATATATGTACATATATATACATATTATATATATATATATATATATATATATATGTACATATATATATATCATATATCTATATATATATATATATATACATATATATATATATATATATATATATATATATATATATATATATATATACATATATATGTATTTATATATATATATATATCAATATATATCATATATATATATATATATATATATATATATATATATATCATATATGTATATATATATATATATATATATATATATATATATATATCATATATATATACATATATATATATATATATATATATATATATATATATATATGTATATATATATATATATATATATATATATATGTATGTATATATATATATATATATTTATATATTTAGTCTGCACATGATAATCATTATTAGCAAAGCTAAACAATTTTATGACAGCCTCTTCCTCATGCCCTCTTCACACATGACGGCATATTTATGTTTTGCTGGCCACCCGTTCGAAATACTTCTTCCACAAAATGATTTTTTTCTGACTAATATAATATAAAGTGACCCATATAATATAAAATTGTTTATGTGTAATTTTATTGATCGCTGTTTTATGTATTTAGATTCTAGAAGCTATTGATTGATTGCAATCACTTTTACTACAATGGCACAAAAAGAATATGCACAAACTCGTGTACGCTTTGTGCAACAAAATTAATCATTAAATTTTAATGTTAATTGTATAGGCTTAAAAACGAACATTTGATAAAGTTTTTGATTGCTGGTCATCAGAAAAGAAACTGCTATCAATGCAATAGTTGATATCGCATGATGTGAAACAATTAACTTTGCTTCTAAATACTCAGTCGTTTCAGGCATCTAGAACGTGAGCAAAATAGAAAAAAAAATCAATTACCACTAAGAACTATATTTTAATCTTATTTGAAATTGACTTTCGCAATGTGAGCAAAGCGTTATCTTTGGTTACAGGCAGAGCAAGCAGTATACCACACTAGGGTTTGTAGCAGGAAAATATTCATTTAATATTTTCTTGTTTGTCGTTTGATCTTACAGTATAAAGGAGTTTTTGATCAGTATTATTTTATGAAATCAAAATAATATTCGTGTAAAAAGGGGTCAATAAAATAGCTCGCATGAATTGATTTATTGTAATAAATTTCAAACTGCTTACTGCTGTTTATCTCTAGAAAAATCATATCCAGCGATATATTCGAAGAAAATGAAAGCGCTTTTTCAAATCTTTAGCATTATTTGAATATATATGCGATTAGCCCCAAATTAGCAATTTAATCATGACAGTTATCGTTTAAAAGCAAATCTTTTTGGCAACCAATGCCAATTATAGATTATATTGTCACAAGAGGCGTATTATATTAGAACAAAGTCTAGTACTTTAGGCAGATCATGAAACTGAGCCACTGGAACACCATCTAACCAGAAATTTTTGAAAAATAAATTTCTTTTAAAATAAGTTGTCAAGTTGTTTTTCTAAATTAATTTATTATCATTTATCTCCTTAATGAAAAATAAAAATAATTTGATTTAGAAAAATTCGCAATGACAGCTCTGGAAAAAAAATCGTCTAAAGGCTCGTATCCACCGGAGCTCGCGCACACCTCGCGTTCAGATTTGAACAATGTACGCGCTCTCCATCCGCAACGTCCACATCAAGTACGCAAACAGAAAAGTAGCTTGCGTGCTAGCACTTTTAGTGTAGGCATTTGCTTCCGTGCGCGCGTTCTGTATACGCACTGCTTCTTTGCTTCCCAATCAGAATTTTTATATCAGTATATTGAAAGAAATGCGTCAATGTTCAAAATGAATTTTGGTGAAGAAGAAATTGTTATCCGTTCAGCGTCCTATATAATATTATCAGAAATCCACGATGTTGTATTCGACTTTATTTATGCTTAGCATTGTTAAGTGATTTAAAAATTGATCAATTAAGTGGATTTCTTTCCCCTTGAAGGAAAGAGAAATACAAATTATCGGCCATGCGTGGACGTAACAACAAGACTTGCAATTACTTTGGGTTTTTTTGCTACTGGTGACAGTTTTATCAGTCTTTCGTATCTTTTCAAAGTATCGAAACAATTAATTAGTAGAAATATACCAGAAGTTTCACAGGCTCTAATATCTGTCATGCACGACTATGTCCAAGTAAGCATGAATATCTATATAATTCTAAAATTTCAATAGAGAAATAAAAAGTGTAATTTTTTAACAACTTATTTAATTTTTATAGTCTTTATTAGAATTATCCCACAAATTCCTCCACTTTATTTATTGATTAATAACTAATTCGTTTGTCCACTCCGTATTAAGCGCCATTTTGCACGTGTGCTTTCCAACAGAAAGTGGGAAGCAAGGAAGCAGCGCAATGAGCTAATCGAAATGCAAAGTTGGCACGTCCACACCATGTGCAACTGCGCGCGAACAGAGCGTTGCATCCGAACCCGCGAACATTTTCGGTGGAGACGTATCCCAAATGTAACCCGCGCGCAGCCCGTGCGCAGCCCGCGCACAGCTCTTCTGTTTGTTCGAGCTCAGTGCGCGAACAGCTTTTGGTGTAGACGATAGCTTGCTGGCTGAGCGCGAACCGCACGCACGCAGCGCGTTTGGTGGATACTAGCCTTAATGTAACAGAAAGCACCATAGCACATCTTTGCGTTTTCTTTTAAGAAGGCAAATATTCGGCAAATATTCATTTTTTTCAAACGAAAGGACTAGTTTCGTTTTATTCTGGTTATATATATACATAGTCCTGCATCTAATCCTGCATCAAAAGAAACGAGCTGAAAATAAAAATATTTCGAGAAAGTAAAATATGACAAATGAACCTGAAAAATCTTCGACGTTTTAATGCATTTATCGACCATTTTCATTACAATGCATAACCGAGAGTGGATTACTTGAATTTCACTGAAGTTTTCTCAGAATCATATCTCGTGAACTATTGATCGATCCTACGTGAATTTTCTGTCCAATGTTTGTCCAGATTTTTGTGATGTACAACTTCATTGCATAAAAATTCAATATTTGATTAATTGTTTGATAATCTGGTGTGGCTACAGAAGGTTCCTAGCACTGCGGCCTCCTGGGTCTATTATGCCTCCTCTGCGCTATGTCCTATATATAGGGTGCCTAGGCTTCTTATGAACTTGGATATATTCCTTGACGGGACATTTCTTATGTCCCTGATGGAGGGAAGAGCAGAGCCTAAGAGCTCTAATATTCGTCTCGCTTGTGCTGGACAGAGTGTCAGAAGATGTTCTACACAGTCTGTCGTTTCTCCACGGTATATGAAGCAGTCGTCCCGCTCCCTATCAATTCTGTGGAGATACTTTTTGCAGGGAAGGTGACCTGTCAGTGCTCCACATAGGCCACTTTATGCCATAGCTTCTTTTTCTCTTTTTTTATCGAAGCCAGGCCTCCAGATTAAGCCACAGGCGGTCGATCTTTTTCTTGCTCCATGTTTGAATTTCCTTGTCCGTATAACAAAGCCCAGACCTGTGAAGGGCATTCTTACTCCTAGAGCATTGGTGGCGTTTTTAAGCAAATTCTTCAGCATTTCGGAAATGCTAGGTAGCAGACTGCGAGGTCTATATGATGCCACTTTAGACGAGCTTTTGCCCAGTTCAAGGATGCTTTTTCCATGTGTGCGGCTAATATTCAGTTCTAAAGATAGTACTGAAGAGATACAAAGCAAAGCAACGTTGGTGATGGGATCACTTCCTGGACATTTTCTGCATCAGGTTTCCACAATTATAATCTGTTGGACTTCATTAGCTGAAGTTTATTGTTTTATTGAATTATTATTGCATTGAGAGATCTGAAGACTCGTTACAAGTGAGCGACGTGTGCTACGAAGCTCCACCCCATTGTTTTCTGTTAGTGCTACCTTCAGTTCTTTGAAAGCTTTGTTAAGTTGAGCCTTTGTTTGAAGCGATCTGTGAACTGCCATTCTTTTCCTGGGAGCAAATCAGTGAGATAGTAGGAATGGAGTGGACATGCCCATAAGATTTACATTGAAGGGGATGGTAGTAATTTTTTGTCCACTAAACATCAAATCTGGTCAAATCAAAGTAGTTCCCCTCCAATTTGACATTCAGGGCGAAATGGCGGAAAGGCAGCTTTAACATGCTTTGTGTGCGAGAGGATCGAAGGGGCTAATGGTGGAAAGTTATAGCGTCCGTGTCCACTCCATTTCTACTATCTCACAGGCTCAAATGCCAATCGACGAGGAGTAAGTCACCTTCCGCCACGAAGTGTGCTTTTGCTTTTGGTGCTGCGTTAGCAATTGAATTCAAGACAACATCTTTTAGTTAATGAACTGTGTAATTGGGGTCTTCGGCCGAATTAAGCGTTACGTTTAAGGATATTGAGTTGTTTAGGTGTCTGCTGTTTCTACTTTAAAACTAATGGTGTTACTTTGAGTAGTGGATTCGGTTCATGAATATACAAGAGATGGGTTTGCTGGCTGTGAAATTCGAGACTTGTTGAGCACGGTTTTGGAGTGGAACAATCGAAGCATCCGGAAAACAAAGCAAACAATTTACTCCGAGCTAATAAAGTCTAATGTGTGAAGAAAAATGGCAAAAGCTTAATTGCAAAATGCCTCCCAATATCGTTTTTTTTTTGTGAACATAATAATGCTAGAAGAAAAGCTCAGAAATCATAAATTATTAGAAAATATTGATTGTTATTCTTTATTAAACCCCGGAGTATGAAGTATAATGTGATTTCTGTATTAAAGTGTTAAAACCGAAACGGTCTATATGAAAAACTCTCATTTAAAGAGAACAAATTCCTGAGAGTTTCGGTCTGTTCCTTCATTTTACAGATCATAAAATATGATACATCCAACAAATGTTTTTATTGCGAAACTAACTACTGACTAGAAAAAAATAGTGGTTACGAACTGGGCTTTGGAGAATTAAATACTATTTAATATTAAAATCCAAACTCCTCGATCACATTTCACAATTCAACTTTTTAACGCACGCCAATTTACTTTATCGTGGGGACCCCTCATCATCATTATCGTCTTTTCAGCATCAACATCGCTATTGACATCATCATCACCATCGTATTCTTGTGTATTCTTCGAACCATCCATAATGTCTTCATTTAACCTCTGGTATGGCCGCGAAACGGATGAAGTTTCAAAGAAGAGCAGAAATTTTCAAGTTACTGAACGTGAATGGTCGACCCGGAGAACTGTGATGCATGGACTACAAAAGATATGTGGGCACACATTTACGTACCTTTTCACATGTTCCAGAAATTGGGAGTAGCAGACATACAAAAAGAAAATGTGAAACTCTCCTGTAAATCATTGACAATCCCTATCTTGATATATATTATATATATATATATATATATATATATATATATATATATATATATATATATATATATATATATATATATATATATATATATATATATATATATACCTGTTGGTATGGGAAGACAAAAAGCAGCAGAAGAACACTTCAACAACATTCTTTTTATGTAGGTTTGTACTTAAAGTTGGATGAATTGATCTTGATTCCGAACAGGCTTTCGTTGAAGCGTTGTAATGCAACGCAACTTATTTAGCAGCAATCTTATGAAGAGGTATAAAGCAGACAAGCTATAGAAAAACGACAGAGAAGAAGCTAGTTTTATTTGTTGATTTATAATAATGAATTAGATTCTTGGAAAAGGTTTAGATATGACTTACTGTGGTCGCAACCGTATCAAAAGCTACTTCGGGTACAACTTCATTTTAAATGGGCATAGGTTTTAAAATTACAGTTGAGTTTAACTCAATCTTGATTCAAGTCGCATTTCAAGGTGATAAACTTCGAATTTTATGTATTTATGTCTTGCATTCCCTTAACGCATTCGTATCATCACACAGAAAATGAAGCAGATAATCAACTCATATTTGTCGCGTTTTTTTTCACCTTTATCGAATTGTGGTTAGGATAGTATCATTGAAAACAGCAACAAAATCCTGACTGTGCGATCGCACTGGGTCGGATTATCGGGGCAAAAGCTCATAGGTTCACAATAGAGTGGGAGAAAAATAACAAACGATCCCGGTGCTTACAGAAAACTGCGTGGTTAGGTAAAATTTCAAAATCAAAGATATTGCTCCCCGCGGACGCAAGTTCCTTCGAGGAATTCTAGTGAATTCCATGAAGCCAGAAGGACTTTTTTAGTTGGTCGTTGACACCAGCAGATAGGGAAATACGAAAAGATGTCACCTCCTGATTTGGCAAGTTGTCAGGCGTCAGTTTTTTTGCAGATAAGAAGTTGTGGCATGTAATCAAGCTTAGCAGCCGCAAATTCCTTAATCGTCTCATCTGAAGGCTTATAAAGAAATCTATAGAATTGACCGGAAGTCTACTGGGTCGACTTTAAAAAAGTACAATTTTTTTAAGTTATGTGCAATTTTGTGTTTTTATTTTACAGAGCCAATCATTTGTTAGTTTCGCTCTGCATTTTCCTAAACATTTCACGGAATGCCAATCGTTTTCTTTTAGCAATAATATACTACCATCTGCGTATATTACGAAACTACCTTTTTTAAAATTTTCTTGGATTGAATTTTGCTAGATTGCTTACATGAGGGGGCCAAGAACTGTACCTTGACAATTACCGTAATTTCAACTCAACGTTAATACACTGATCTATCTGGTTTGCATGCCTTCAACAGGTCTAGCACCCTGTGGTGGATTTTCGTTTGCTATTATACATATATTGAAGTGTCAAATGTAGTCAACATTATCAAAATTCTTCTCCACATGAAAAAATCAACTCATTTAAGACATCTTTAATTACTATTTGGTTACAGTCAATTTTGGCGTTATGTTTGCTTCCTTTCTGGAACTGAAGCCGTTTCAAAAGTTACCGGATAAGGGAAAAACCCATATAGATGATGTGACGATTGTTAAGAGAGCTGTATGTAGAGATGATGAAAGACATGATCTGTCAAAACAGAGCCACAAATGAGAGGAGGTTAGAAAGTTGCTGAGCTCTGGCTGTATCTTTCTCTGTAAATGACTTGCCAATGATGTCTCAATCTTAGATGGCATTCCGCTTGAAGATTGTGGAATGTAACTGTCACATAAAATGCAGCTAAAAGATAAATTCGAATCATTGCAAGTTATCTGGTAATATTTACAGGGTTTCTTGTAGCTACAAATTAAAAGTTAATGGCAATTTTATGATCGTTACGTTTAGGATTATTAGCACTGACTATCATCATATTAGCGAAGATTTTGCCAGTCATTATGAATGCACGGCCTCAATCGGGATAGAACACTATCTGAAAGATTGAGTCAAACGCGGAAATTCTTTTTTTTAAGCATTCACTAACATATTTATAGAGTACGCAGACTTTTTATAGTATTTTTGAATGAATGAATTGAGTGGGAAGATCGGGGTGGATTGAACTAAGGAAATTCAACGATTGTGGATTGTGAATGCAACAAATATTTGTGGGATTCGAAATGAATTGTAATTTTTGCAGGTGCGAATCTGTACAATATGAATATGTTTCGGTAAAAGCTGGGGGAATCTTAGTTACAAATGGTATATTGAGAAGGAATCTAGTATTCAAAGAACAGAATGCAATCAATTTTTTTACTTTATATTGATGTCTAAAGGCAATACATCAGTGTCGAAAAATGGCTAGGTGTGCATAGAGTACTAAGCCATTTTGTAAAATACGCTTTTGATCATCGCACATTCCAACGAATTGCCTTTTATCAGCATTTTGAGAGAGGGTTATCATTTCAATGCAGACTAGTTTGTATGGGGAAAAACTGCAACTTTGATTTTATGTAAACCCAACGACCTTTTTATAATCTGACGTGTTCATATCATTTATAACTCCGTCTAGTTTGAAACCAGAAAAAATAAAATGGTATCGAAATCAATTTTTTAAAAGGGCATTCGTGTTGGAATATGTTATGTGGAAATAAACTTGCGCTGGCGAATATCTGAGCTGAAAAATATATTAGTTTAAAAATTAAATTTTTTATGAGGTCGAAGTAATATAGTTTGAAACAATCATACAAAATGAATATGCAATTTTTCCAGGCTAAACCAATATATCTGTCAGCTACCGTATATTTTATTCTAAAAATGCTATTGGTTTTGACTTATAAACATCACAGACATACATATGCTGATATTCATCGAAGCAGGCAAATATTTCTATTATTTTCCCTATAACAATTCTATTCAAAATAGAGATATTCAGTAGGCCGATTGTGCTTCGCATTTCAATTATTAATTTTGTACAAAGACACAACACTTAACGAACAAATTTTATGATGTTTAGCTGCCACCAATAAAAGCTAGCCATCGACCTGAAGCAATGACAAAAATATTTATAACCACACCCCATTACAATTACGGTAGCTTATATCCTCTTTGCATCAACCGTCTTACCGGATACCTATTTTGAATGGAATCGGTAAAAGTAAATAACGATCCGAGATGTATGTACATATGTGATGGTTGGTAGCGAACAAACTGAAATTCATATAGAAAGATAGCAATAAAACCCCGTATTGGGATTTCGTACGAACGCAATGAAGATAATAGGCACGTTTGTTTTGCGTCTCTATCGAGAACAGATTAGGATACTAGAATTCAAAACAACTACTGGAAATTTTGTTGTTGTTGTTTTTAACGCTACTATTCCAATATGATGTCGAAAGAGGCGCAAACAAACACGGCTAATACAAAATAATCAATTCAATTTAGAGAATATTCTTTTTATTAGTTCAAGAAGTTTTGCGCACTTTAAGAAATATATACATATAAGTACGATGATAAAATTATTATAAATAATTCTCAAGAATAATACCACGAGAAGACGTCAATTGTGCAAGTTGAAAAACTTTGAAGTTAGATACTTGTATTCATAAAAAAAATATAATGCATCTCTTTTGTATTTTGACATTAATATGTCACAAGCCATAAATGAGCCGTTGAATCCAAGATACTAGAAATAAATTTTCATTTCTATTCTATTTAATTTTCTCAGCGATTAGTTCATTCTCAAGAAGGTCCGTATGTTTAATTGTAAAATAAAAGAGTTGAGAAACAGTAAAGTCCAGCATTTTAATGCAGAAAACTTTATTGGTGCCATTGATGTCAAAAAATTTAGTACGCTTTTTCTAAAATATGCGACCAAAACTTCAATAATGAATTCCATAATTGAAAAGGAAAGTAGAAGAAATTTGAAAATGTTGGCAACTTGGTGGTTGTACTGCGACCTTCTTTGAGGTAATCTGCGTGGAGATTATCTTTAACATCATGGAAAGTCAAGATATCTGGACTGTTAT
Organism: Nemotelus pantherinus; assembly: GCA_963978885.1. Lineage (NCBI taxonomy): Eukaryota > Metazoa > Arthropoda > Insecta > Diptera > Stratiomyidae > Nemotelus > Nemotelus pantherinus. Next base: position 784,095 of record OZ022267.1, read on the forward strand.
AGGGTAAGATGTTGAATAGAGTTGGGTCAACGATAGAGCCTTGAGGGACGCCAAAGTCAAGAGGGGCCTGACTGAGGAACGCCAACGTGCAACGGAGAAAATTGGCTAAAATCTTAATTAAATATCTAAGAACAAGTCAAAAGACCAGAAGGATAAGTTTGCAGACTAGACCGTTGATTCAGACTGAATTAAAAGCCTTCTCCATATCAATGAGACAAGCCATGGTGAATTTACTCTCGGGTTGGAAGCTTCTTATGTCGGTTATGAAGACTTCTTTTAAACTTGTCTCTCGGCCACTGATTTATTGAGAGCAGAACTGATAGCTCTTTCCATAAGTTCCCCTATATTGGAGTGCAGTGAGATAGACCAGGTATTGGAGAGAAAGGGTTGCCTGCATTTAGGAGGATGCAAATAATTTTTGATCGCTTTCATGTACCAGGGAAGTATACAATGTTTAAAAAGTTCTTGATAATTAAAGCGAGGGGCATACCGAAAGAAAGAATAAGTCTTGTCAGCATAATGTTTGAGACCTTGTCTTCATCAGCGTATTTCTTCGGCCAGTGGAAATCTCAGAAAGGTCTGAGAGGGCTACATAGACGAGACTTCAGACGGGCAGGAACCACTCTCCGTCCGAAACAACCGGTCAAATCTTTGCGCAAACTCAGCCGAAAATAAGACATTCTCACTGGCATTGTAACCTGCAAACAGCGCAGAGAAGACTAAGAAAAAAACTAAGCACAACTCTTAAAACTAAGAAAAAAAAAGATAACATAATCAGAAAGCAAATATCAAAAATTAAAAGCAAATGAAAAAGTGGTGAGAAGAAATAAATTTCTGTAGGTGCAAAAGGCACATTAAAAATGGATAAAGCTCTATTGGGGCAGCCGGAATTCCTAACAAAAATGTAAATGCTGGAGTCTACTGATATCCAGCCGTTATAGATTTCAAATAGAAGGCACTCGTCGACGAACACTCTTGGTGACTCAAGGGAACACATGAAACCAAAAACAAGAAAGAAGGTCACCAGAGAGACCATACCCAGCTTGCTTAGAAGGAAGAATTTCATGGTTCACTGAATTGAAAGCTTTGGAAAAGTCTGTATATAAAATATAAACTTGCTTTTGCTGATCGATAGCAGGAGCAACAGTGTAAGTAAACGACAATAAGTTTGAAACTGTAAGTTTAGCTTTAATGAACCCTTGCTGTTCTTAGTAAGAGCTGGTAAGAGTAGTAAGAGCTGGTAACTAATTATTCGAGGAACTTGCTAAAATAGAGCAAAGAGGGAGACGATAGTTAGAGATGCGTATGAGACGATAGTTAGAGATGCAAGATGGGAATCTCGCTCGTGGATTTCCACTGTGATAGGAAAATACAGGATGAAAAACTAAGATTGCAAACAACTAGTGACAGAGGAGCACACAAAGAAGATAAAAGCGATTTAGCGAAAAGATTCGGAATGCTATCGGCATCGAAGTTAGTGCTTGCGTCAGGACATCTCATTAATAGTTGTTTTCCGAAAGGTTAGTAAAAAAAGAGAACCGGGTACAAGTAGGCGTGGGTAAATAGTTTGGCGGCGAAGATTTACTGTAACTGAAGGTGGAAAAAGAGACGAATTGAGGAAAAAGCTCACAGGAATCTTGTGGAGAGGCGGCAGACGTATCACGAAGATACATACCAGAAATTATAATAAAGTTGATATGCGATCAGAAGGCTTAGAATCATCGGATATAATAGAAGTTTCGACATGCACAAAGTAAACACACATCGCATCTTTGGTCGTCTTCTCTCTACTTGAAAAGGTCATTAAGCGAGCTGAAACTTTTGTATATGCCACCTGCTGCATATTTGGCTCTAAGAGCAATCGCTACATCGACGGTGAACCGCAGAGGGCCGAAACTTTTTTTTACAACGATAGGAAGGATTATAACTGGAAATTAAGTTGGGCAAGAAGGATTAAAAATTGTAGAGAGCACCATCCGCACTTAGCCCTCTGAGGAAATGATACCAGTTAGTAGCATATATTTCGTTGGACAAAGCGGAATAATTTGCCTTTGTAAAATTAAAACAGAGAGTAAAAGTGGATTTAACTTTAGACGAGCGATTTAAAGTTAATTCGTTAAATCGAGGCGGATGCTGACGATCAGGGCGCACATATGGAGATAAAAAAGCACTAAAGCAGAATGAAGAACTCAAGCAAGGAAGATTAGTGAGGACAAGACCGAGGATCCTGTTGTTGACATTGGGTACGCTATTAGTATGAGAGCAATTCAAAACAGACTTGGATATGCATTAAAATTCTTCTATTGTAGAAGACAACTTACAGTCATTTGATCTATGTAATATTGATAAATAAGCTCTTTAAACGAATAAATTTCTTTTATTTATTTTTCGAACTCCTTTTCAATAATAGAAGGAAAGAACGGAAAATATAATGGTGGCATCTCTTAATAGAGATATTATAAGAAATTATCGTAGCTGGCAGCCATATTGTAATATTTCAATCGAAATCCTACCAAATGTCCGTCCACTTTGTGATTTCGCATGTTGTAGGGTGCGGAATTTTGGCTTGCGTCATAAGTCGAAATTGTGATCATTTTGAAAAAAATCAAATAATATGACCTAAAACTCAGCATCACTACATCTTTTACCTTTTTACCGTCTTTTACCAATAGTCTTCTTTAAAACTGAAATCTGATAAAATTCTCTAATTTTAAATAAGGACAGTTTAAAATAAATCAGTTCAGTATTCTTTACAACAAAATATACAAATTCCTGTAAATTCGGTGTACGAGCACCCATGCATATGTATATATGTATGTGCACACCCACAACGTTTCCAGAATGTTACAAACTGAGTTTCTACATAGTAGGATGATTTCCCTACAAGACTTCATTCAGAATTGCCTTTAGGAAAAATAGGCTTGATCTTTGCACATAGTTTCAACAATGCATTTTTCAAACCGGTTTAGAATAACTCTCAGGTAGAGATCTATTGTTATAGCCTATAAGCATGTCATCTTTCCTTTTGAACATTAATGAATATCACCGAAAACACGTATTTTCATTTCAGAGTAAAACGTTTCTCTTCGTATTTTCTTAACATTGAATTCAACAAAAATCATATATATTTCTCATCTCTTCTTATCGTCGTCCATCAGCATCGTTTCGGAGAATTGTTTTCTTGTTGTCGTAAAATATAGGAGATGAAAAATCGAATGTTAAGGGCATGGGTCCGACCAGTCAGTCGCTGCATGTAGTCGGACCCGAGTTTTTTTTGAAGTGAACACATTTACGAAAGGAAGATGTCCGTGGAACTGAAAACTAGAGGCCGACGGGATCAATAAATTTTCGAATATTACTTTTGTTTCGAGCATGAGAGTCCTTCTCAAGTAACGTCTTAATGAATTTGGACTTTCTATTCGCATTTTTCTTCGTCTCGCCTCGAGTGCCCTATGGTGCAGGATACACAACGTCAGCACGGATACAGCGAAAACGTAGATTTTTTGTGAGGGGTGTAATGTAGTTTTCTAATGTTTTGGTTTTTTATAATAATTTTGAAATTTTCTGATTGTTAAACCGACAGAAAGACGCGGCTAACAATCGACAGGACTCATGTATTGATGAGCTTTCACAAAACTATAATTTGCAAATGCTCGAATATTTGAATCGAAATTAAAGTTCATTTCAAGTTGAACTAAACACTACGACGTGACAATAGTTTCTAGGCTTAATGGCCATACTTGCCTGGTTTATATGCAGATGCGTTTTCTATATTGTACTGTTACTCTACACGTTTTAAGGCATGAACCTAAGGTCTATGTAAATAGGAAAATCGGAAGAAAGTCTAATTAATTCAATGCGAGTAGTGCATACGTTTAAGATACTTTCCATGGTATTCACATGAAGCTGCCTTGAAGCATACTCTCAAAATGATCTGGCCGGATATGAGCCAATGTGTAGAGTGGGCTCAAAATTTTCATGTTTCGGTGGTATAAAATGAAAATCAGAAATATTTCGAGGTAAATTTTGTATGCCATCGAGTAGAATAATAAAATAATGCATCAAAATCGAACCAACATCAAGCTTGCTCCATTGAATCAACCGTTTCTTAGGCTTAACAACTAAAAACGTATCATTCAGACCCAACTTAGTGGGTACCCCCGACAGTGTTGCCAATCAAAAACGAAAGACATTCCCTAGATTTCGATGAAAATTGCCCTAGATTTCTTTGTGGTAAATTTATTTAGTGTACCCTGTACCATACTATCTACAGAAACATTTAAAAGTATTGAACTATGTAATGAAAATTTCGACAATTGCGGATTCGTCCACAATATAAACATTCCTCTCGCGAGCACGTACGTATAGGTTTGTTTAAAGGGTCTTAATGAAATACACTCATTTGGATCTAAGCCAATTTCCGAACAATTGCGCACCCTCAAATCTGAAAATTGGATCTTCCAGCATATTTAGTCTGGTAAATATGCAGTTACTTCGAAAAAATTTCTCTAGATCTAGAGAAAAATTTCCTAGATTGGCATCTCTGACAAACGGCCACCGAATGTCCGACAGAGTATAGAACTGTGGATCTGTGTGCAAGCTCTTATTTCAGTTCTACAGCCTCGACAGTGGCTGGAGGCTCAGTGGCCGTACAGGTACAACGATTGTCTTGTGTGAATTGAGCCTTAGTTTACACCGCCACTACTACTATTGTTGCAGTTCCGGCCAATTCTCATCAATCAGTCTTATATATGTAAGTATGTATGCATGTATGTATGGATACAAAGAGTTTATTCGCGTGATCAGCGGGAACAGCTCTATCTCTCTGTATCTCTATCGCTGTCTTCATGTGACCGAAGCTTCTAAAGGAAGATTAACAGAAGCAGCCAGTTCAGTCAGATAATCTGGCATTCAGTTTTGTAGGCTATAATAAAAAAGTATATGAAACGAACGTTCCAGTCAATGTCTTAATTTGGCTCTGTTGTTGACTTACGACTGCGAAGACATGAGTCAATTATCGTAGGCAAACCCTGTAGGCAAATTTAGTTAGAAAGATAGTCAGATATATTTTAGAAAAAATTTTATGAACTTAATCCTTGATTCGTTTAATTTGAACCTCACTTTCCAGGAAAAATTGTTTCATAGGTTTGTGAAGCTACAGAAATGTTCATTCCGCAAAATATTATAAAATATCAATATTTCTCCATTGCAAGCACTGGATATTTTTAAGCACTTTCTAAGCACTGGATAGTTTTAAACACATAATACTCCCATTTCAGACAAATTCTACAACTCTGCTCAAGCAGTATACATTTTAAAACACATCAAAATTCAAATAAAAAAGTAGGCTGAGATAAAAACTTAAAAACAGATTGAATTGTCAAAAGTAGATTCGACTGTCAAACTTTTTTGGTGACAAAATAAAATAATAAATGTCGCGGAAAATAATAAAAGAGATTTTTGAATAATAAAACGAAAATTGCTTACTGTGATTCGACAGCACTATAAGAATGTAACTGTTGAAGACATCCAGCGAATAAGCTAATTCGATAAAGGATAGTAGGTACATCGCTAACTTATGTTGTGTTTGGTTTACGGTCATTCAAGTTGGACCTATTGTACAGACGTATTTCATGGTTCTTACCGTGGTGAATAAGTGCTTTTAGTTTGCTTGAAGATTTAATATGCCAGTAAATATGGTTCATGAAATTGTGTACGCTTGGCGGAAATTTACAGTGGGATCGGAAAGTTGAAGAAAAAGTGTGATTTGTTTAAAATAAAATATTTATTTTGAAATAAAATTGTATGTTTATATTAATCTCTTGCTATAGGCTTTATTCAGGAACACCATTCATTAAATATAAATTAAGCAAGAAAAAAGTTAAATACTTTAGAACATTAATCTGGTCGGAAAATATGTTAGCTTTTGAAGATTTGGCTCTGCTTTCTGATGAAAAACTAATTTTAATGTTTCGCTTGGTACCCTTTTGCTCTGATTTCTTCTTTTAATCGACATGGCATACTTTTTACAAGTTTTCTGCAAACTTCTACGTCGATAGATTTCCATTCCTCCTCGATCCGTCGACCCTTTTCAATATTCCTATCGAGATAATCCCATAAGAGCTCGGATAGGATTCATGTCAGGGCTTTAAGGAGACCACTGTAGCACTCTAACATTTTCCCTATGAAGAATTACCTTTGCAACTCTGATCTTTTTCACATCCGTATCTTTTTCACAATCCGTAGCAATGGACTGCAGTGTTGGCAATGGACACTCGTTAGGTGTTCTGTCTTTTCTAAAACAGAAAATTTTTTATTTTTTCGGTTTCATAAAGCAAAAGCACTTGTAACCCCTTTAAGAGAATGCAGTTTCACTTTCCGTAACATCGACGGCCATGTCATAGTCGGGGGCGACTTCAATACTAGGGCTTTGTAGTGGGGCAGGCCCACTGAAAACACTCGAGGGCGGCGTATAGTGAAGATGGTGTTGAGGTTGAACCTATTGGTGCAAAATATGGGCTCTATGCCAACATACCGAAGGCCAGGCTTTGGCGAATCCATTCCCGATGTCACCATGACATCTAACTAAACGGAGGATACCGACTGTCATCCCGCTGACAGTGGGGCTCTGCAGAGGTCTAGACCAGTAGGCCGGTAAGGTATCTGGGAGTGACGCTGGACACTAAGCTGCCCTACTGGGACCACATCCGTAAGGTATATAATAACGCTCTGAGAGCCGTCGGCTCCCTGAGCAGGTTAATGGCGAACATCGGTGGTACCGGCGAAACGAGACGGAGGCTGAAATTTGGGCGGACGCACTCCAAACGAAGAAGTCTCGAGCACGTATTAACGCAAAGAAGGGTACCCATACGCTCTGAGCCAGACAGAATGCGGGCTCTAGTGTAAGCACGGTCGCGAACATTCCAATTTTGGCAAAAACATTGGATCGTAAGCAACAAAGGTCGCTGGACGACGAGACTGATAGATCTTTTGGACCTTTGAGTCAGCTGTGATCACGGAGAGGTAAACATTCACCTGTACCAATTCTTAACGGGGCATGGTTACTTCAGAAAGTATCTTAACAGAATGGTTGAGGTGCGTACACCATACTGTCGGTACTGTATAATTGAGTACGAAGATGCTTACCATACATTATTTGAGTGCAGTTGGTTCGTAAGTTTGAGGAGCAGCCTCGAGTCCACGATTGGCATGATCACGTCAGAGTCAATGGTGAAACGATGCTGCGTAATGGGGGTAACTGGTGCACAGTTTCAACATATGTTGAGAAAATACTGCGCACAAAGTGAGAGAAGGGTTGCCTTACCGACCCACAAGCTTTGGTAAGTTCTGAAGTAAGTAGACACCGATAGGTAAGCAAGCACGACCGGGTTGAAGTAATACGAAAGCGAATTCCGGCCCGGACCTTCGCGGCCTGTAGATGGAAATTTTTTTAGTAAGTTAAAATCTTACATAGCCCGGGTTTTGTTGACCCGGGTATATTTTGAAGATTTCTTTTTTGGCCATTTACAACGAAAAAAAAGATAATGCAGTTAGGATAACAATGGAGTGAATCTAATGACTCTTGAGTCCGGAAATAATTCACCAAGTAATGGGTTTCGGTACTCAAGGACTTGCTACACTTAAATTTAATTTACGGAAAAAGAACACTTAGTTTTTATTTTGATTTCTCTTTCTCGATACTTTCCACAGAAAATTTATATTGTAACGGGATATATACCTGCATAGATGAGGAAGAAGGAGTGTTCGTGTTAAGCTGTGTTTATATAATTTCCGCTTCCACTGGACGTGTGCGCAAATTTTGTGTGTATAACGGCATAATTTGCTAATAGATTGCTTCAAAAATCATCAAAAGTGCACGTAATTTTGACGAAAAGAAAATTGCGGGTACGAGCGTGCAAGTGCTTTTTCTACTTAATGCATTTTCCCTTAGATTGCTAAGTATGTATATTTGTCGAATATTTTTGATATAATCAAAAACTAAATGGGTATGTGCACAAGAGGATCCGAGATAAACGAAGAAGAAAGAAGAGAAAGTTAAACCATAAGCACAAAAATAGCTTCATTCTTCTATATTCAATCAGAAACTTGAAGATTTTCATAAGAATTGCTACTATTAAATTCTTAAGTGATAATAATCTTATGGGAAAAAAAAATTTTCAACTGGTAATATTTTGAAATTTTTGTGGGCGGTAATCATTTTAAAATATTGCTTTTTCTATTCTATTTTTTATATTAACGCAGTCTATAAATCCAAACAAAAACCATAGGGTTAAATGGTATCAAATTGTGACAAATGCTTAAATTCTAGAAGATTTGATAGTTTCGCGGATGGCAGCCCTAAAAATCTTTCTATATCAAAACAAAATGTCTATGGCCTCAGTGTAGAGTCTTTTGATTTTTTTCTGAGCTCCCATAGTTGTTAATAAAACTGACTTTGTTTTTTGCAGACTCCTAGGATATTTTCTAGAGTTTTTTTTTTTATTTTTCTAAGCTCCTATGCTCTTTTCTTAGGATACCAGAATTTTTCCTCGAGTCATCTAATGTTTTCTAGACTTCTATGATTTTTTTTCTAGACTTTGGAGAGATTTTTTTGGCTCCCTAAAATGTTTAGGTCCCATGATTTTTTTTCCTAAACTCCCGAAATTTTATAGTAGTCCCCTTGAAATTTTTCTCAGCTGATATGATTTTTTCCCAAACTCCTAGGATGTTTTGTAGAGTATTTTGATTTTTTCTAAGCTCCTATGACTTTTTCTCAGACTCGTAGAATTTTTCCTAGAGCCCCCTGATTTTTTCTAAGGTCTCTCAATTTTTTCTCAGACTCTCGCGATTTTTCTGGAAACACAGCGCCTCTTCCTGATTTTTCCCCGACTCCCATGATTTTTTTCTATAATCTTCTGGTTTTTATAAGCTCCCATTCCTGCCCAATGAAAAGAGCGCTCAGGGTTTAAAATTATTTATTTAACTATTGATTTACTTACTAGATGATAATTATTTACTATGCAGGAAAATATACGAGTCTAGGGTCTAGCAGCACGTTTTCGTAAAGTAGTATCAGCGAAATTACACCTAAATGCAACAAAGCATTGCCAATCGATGACTATTGTCTGTACTGTCATACCAGTAATCCTTTTTTGTTAATAGTGAACGTTCCTAGCATACTTGCATGAATCGTAACCTGAACGGTCGCGATCGACAAAGTAACGTAGATCGACTCGCTTTCGATGCTTTTGGCTGATGCTGCGTACGAAAACTGATTCCTGTCCCGTCGATTGGTTACTTTGTTTCTTCTCTATACGGTAGCGTCAATAAATATGTACAGCCCCTCATTCGTATGTGTGAAACTTAATCTATCAAGAGTTTTATGTCTACATTTTGATTTTCTCTCCAGTATAAAAATACAGATGGTGCCACAGTTATTTGTACAAATGTAGCTTTTTCGTACGTAAATTTACAAGGAAATCACTATAAGTTTTAGAAGAAAGCAAAGGTATTTCTTCTTCATGTAGTAATATGTAACAAACTTAAGAAAAGAAAGCCAAACGAATAACTTCCAAATAAATCAAAAGTAAAAGAGTAAAAAAAACCGTGTCCCTGGGTCAGAACTTTCGAAACAGTTTGGGTTTCACAGGGAAATCGTCTATTATACTCCTAGAGCGATATTTCGTTCGTGCACAAATATTAATGGCTCGAAAATGTTGTGCACAAATAATTGTGACACCGTCTGTATCCCCAATATATCTATAGGTTCACATGCTTAACCACATACTCGCATCCGGCTCGGAGTTCCAAGGGTAATCGAGCGTAAAAAACTGGATTGGAAAAGTATGTGGTTTTTCTTCTTCTTTCGTTCTAATCGAGCTTGGTTTTCTCAGCACAGAAACACAAGCAGCGCAGAAAAGGCAATAACAGCAGAAGAGTAATAATGCAACACCAATAAAGACATTTGGTGAAAAATTGTGTGGAGCAGTGGCAATTGATTAAGTGATCATTCTATGTTGTTGTTGTTGTTATTTGCGTTATGTTTGATTTTTATTGGACTTAATTGTGTGCATACTAAAATGATTATTGGTTCTTGGAGCAGCCAGATCTGAATTACAGGGAGTATACATATTTGAATTTACAGATGCACATCTGTCCAGTTTTCGTTGTGCTTTCGTCAGTTTAAAAATTGCAATTTGAAAATTAAATAGACTAAATAGTAACTGATGATGACACTTTTTGATTCTTTGATACTTCAGGAGGTAGATATGAGAAAAGATCCTTTTGTAAACATTGCCAAAGCTGCTAAGCAAAAATGTATTGCGAAATGAAAAAGTAAATCGCACAAAATTCGAGTCAAATCAAGCAGTAATTGAATCATTCACTAAAAAATCCAATTAATATTAAAATGGCCGAACTTAGAATAGTTGTTTTTTTAGAATACAGTCTACCATTCACGTTAATCACACCATTGATTTTCTTGATTAAAAAAAAACAATTGCACAAGATTCTGAAATTGTAAAACTGTTGAAGTGTGGAAAAACGAAGTATACTGATGTCACTAATTTAATTTTAAAGGATGAATCATGTGAGCGAATAGCCAAAGTTTTGAAAAAAAATGTATCCCTTATCTTTGACGAAACGATAGATAATAAGTACAATCAAATGTTTGGCTCTAGCTAATTTCGATATTTTGACTTTAATTGGGGAGAAGACCACGATAGGTTTTTAGGTCTTTGGGAGCTCTCTCTGTTTTTGTATCGTACTAATTCGTTTAACTCTGAACGTTAAAACTCTGCACAGCTAAAAATGCTCGACTTTGGATATATACCATTTTTGAGTCAAATTCATAGATTTATGGCACAAATTCATAATATTTTCGAACCTAATTAATACTTTTTCAAATCAAATTCATAAATTATCGATAGCTCTTCATAATTTTTCGATTCAAATTCATAATTTTTTTGAGCCGAATTCATATTTTTTCAAATCAAATTCATAATTTTGTAAATTCAAATTCATAGTTTTTGTTAGAAAAATTCATAATTTTCGCAGGTACAATTTATATATTTTTGAGTTAAATTCATGCATTCTTAAGGTAAGTGCATATTTTGCGCATGAAATTCATTAATGATGATTTTGAAGTGCACAAATTATAATTCTCTTCGAAAAAACTACAAATTTGGGTCGGAAAAATGACGAATAATATTTGTTTAAATTATGAATTCGATCCATAAAAATTATGAACTTGACTCAAAAAAATTCTGAACTTGACTCGAAAGCTCGAAAATTTACGAATTCGGTTTGAAAAATTACAAATTAGACTCGAAAATATTAATTAATTTTTACCAAATATTTATGAATTTGATTCGAAAATGGTATATATCAATTATAACTGTAAATTGAAAATTTCCAATAAACGGAATCTTAACTTGTAATGTCACGTACGATGAATAATAATTTTCCATGATGGACGTCATCTATGGACTAACACATTCGAACTTTGAATACGTCCGGGAAATACCAAATTATTTTAATTATTATTATTACTAAACATCACATAATTTTTACTGCCATTTGTTCTCTGCAATGTGATGCAAAGACAATATATTACAATTTGCTAAAGTATTTAAACGATTTGGATATTTCTTTGAAACACTTAGTAAGATTCGCTTTATGATGGATAATAAGCAAGGTGTCAAATCCTCCCTTAAAAAAGATTTTCCAAATTTGTATGTTATGATCTGCACATGACCTGCAGCCGCAAAATAGCTGCCCTAGCACATTGAAGTCTTTGCTCGCAATGTTTATATTTTTTTCCCCACATTTCTAAACGGCAAACGGAATACAGCCAACGTTAAAATAAATAAAACACTAAAAATATCTGGTACCAGATAGCTTCCGTTGGAAAATGTTGTTGCTCACCACCACTTTACATACGGACAGCTCATAACAATAATTGAGCAAAAAATTGCTCTATGTGTAACCAGCCTCATGAATAGTTGGGCCTTTATTCATCCAACTTACGTAAAAGTCTAAGCTCATAGTCTCTGTTTGACTAGCAATACATATTCGGTAGAATAGTAACTACATATAATAATTATATATATATAAAACTATTGTACTCCCTTTTAATGTAAATACTCCCTTTGGATTAGGAAATATACTCCTCTGAAAATTTTCAAAACGACAGCACTGATCCGGACACCTGTGTATAACGAAGAAACTATTATGTTTGCCCTCAACTATTCAATTTACCCCTAGACTAGCTAGTTGTTTATAGTTTAACTAACTGTCAAATAAATGCAAACGCCATCACATTTGTTTTGATTTTTCTTAGTCAAAAAAATTATGTTAACATTATATTAACACTAAGATATCGAGAAAAAAAATCTATTGATTGACACCAGCCCATTATCTGGTCAAAAGTCTAATTACTGACTGCAAAGCGTTAGGCTGTTAAAACACTTTAAATACTAGCATAATGCTGAATTAATAAAAAAAAATGCATTCTTTAGGGTGGTTTAATACTGCAGTCTTTCTCATTCATTCTGCCAGTTTTTGTCTCTATATCTATAGAACCTTATTTAAACCACAAAATTAAGATCACGTGCTAAACGGCAGAGCCGCAAACTACATTGCATTACATTCAAATGAGCTTCTATATCCAAACATAATCCACCTTGACTGGTCAGAACCTGGTCTTATGAATCAAATGAGTACATGGTTAATTTGCAAACAAATTGGCCGTGAGGCACATGCGTGGCTTCCCGTTTCTTTTCATTCCTGTTTATTTATTGTAAAACCACAAAATAGGATCGATTTCACAATAATGCTCGAATCTGATCAGCACAATGACTATCAATCACATTTTCACATTGTAGCCTTGCATTTATGTCAATATGTTTGCAGTTATAAATGAAAGAGTATTTGCATCACAATAATGCACGCTGCAAGTAACAATCATAACATGGAAAATCATCATAGCACTGTGACTGTTTGATTGATTAACATTGCGTGATATCCGTTCAGCGAGAAGTAACAATATGTATGTAGATTATTCTATAGTAAGTAGAAACATGACTTGACGGTATGTAGCTGTTTCCTAAGTGCCTAAAAGGACTTGACGTTACCAGAATTTGAAGGAATTTCAGTGTTCGAAATGTAAGAAGAACTAGCATTTTTTATCAGCTCCTTAGTTTCAGTCCTAAGTTTGCGAAAAGCATTCGCATGTACAGAAAATCCTGTTAATTTAAATTTATTACGATGTCAGTTTTTTTTGGATAGGTTTGTTTTTGTTCGTTTTATCGGATCATTAGAATTGCGGGGAGAAATAATAGGAACAAATAGCTTGAATAGCTACACTCAGAAAAATAAATGTTGTATAATTAAAGAAAATACTTTTTCAATTTAAAATCACTGAAAATTTACCTAATCTAAAGAATTATTTGTTTAAATATTGAAATATAACATTTGCTAAAATAAAATTTCATAAGATTTAAATGTCAAGCTAGTCATGAGTCAAATTAAGCATTTATAAAACCAAAAACATAAATATCTTCGAATATTTAAGCATATCATTCTATATTTTAAACAAAAAGCTCATAGCCCGAATGTATTTGTTCTTCTTTCATAAAAAACATTTAGTACTTCAAAGTAATGAAATTATTTCATTAAATTTATGAAAGATATTAAATTACAAGCATGAAATGTTACTTAGAAATTAAGAAGAGCCGGAAGGAAATTAAATAAAATCAAGGAAAATATCTTTAAATTTATGAAAAATACTTTTCAAGTCTAAGAAATTTTCATTAATACATGACAGCACTCTCATCATAGTTTCGATGTGACTATTTGTATGCTTCACCGGACATGAACGGACGCTTGTTTAATTTCGCCACAGATTCTCCGGAATTGAGTGTAGTTTGGAAGTGCGTTACTTATAAATTGATAATATTATAAATTAGAGTTGTGAAAATAAATTTTTCATCCTTTCAGTAACAGCAGATATGAAATAATGTGGTAAACCTGAAACAAAGTGAATTCATGGAAAATTCAGAGAAAAGTTTTATCTTGGACAGTGGTAGTGCTTACGATACTGCACAATTATTATTATTTATATTGCACAATTATGAATATTGTAGCATAATATTTTCTAAGTAGTTGTTTAATATTAAACTCTGATTAAACTTGAAGTTCTAAGTTCAAATCATCACAGAAGTTATATTGAACTTTTTGACGATACATTGAAGCCAAAATATCACTTCTTAACTCTTTACATTACAGCCATTCGTAATTCTGGTCGCTGCTTACATTGCGGCAAAGAGGGAGCTGACCAAGGCCATCACAATGAGTAAACGTGCCAAATGGCAGGCTCTTTGTGAGGAGGTCAATTCAGACCCGTGGGGAGATGGCTACAAATTGGTCACTCGCAGAGTTGGCTGCATGCGACCTAGTACTCTCATGAATGCGATATCCATGGAGCGTATTGTTGGTTCACTGTTCCCGGCGCATCCGCCGAGGATTGATGGGCCCATATTCGTCAACCAGGCGGATGTTCCTCTTTTTATGGACGAGGAGCTGAGCAGTGCAGTGTCCAGGATGAAGAACCGGAAGGCACCGGGGCCTGATGGAGTGCCGGTCGAGGCACTTAAAGTCGTGGCGGAGAGCCAACCGCGTCTATTATTGGATTTGTATAATTCATGTTTAGCCGCAGGGGTCTTCCCGTCGCGGTGGAAATTGGCTCGACTGGTACTTGTAGACAAAGGAAAGGGTAACCTGGGCTACCCATTGGCATACTGCCCGCTGTGCATGCTGGACACTGCTGGGAAGCTTCTCGAAGGGTTATTAAAGCCGCGATTGCTGTCAGCTGTGAGATCAGGTGATCTTTCTTGCAGGCAGCACGGCTTCCGGAAGGGGCATTCAACAATCGATGCCATTTCAGAGGTTGTTGGGGCTGTAGCAAGAGTGGAAAAGGCATGTCATCAAGTCAGACCGGTCGTCTTGCTGGTAACGCTTGACGTGCAAAACGTGCTTGACGTACTCTAACTCGGCGAGGTCGACGGACATCCTTCGAGCCCTTGAGGGGAGGTTCCGTATTCCTGGCTACTTGCTGGCCATGATGCGGGACTACCTCAGGGACCGATGGTTGCTCTACGACACTGAGGATGGAGTCAGAAGGAGGCCTGTCACCTCAGGTGCGGCACAGGGGTCGATCTTAGGACCTGATCTCTGGAACATCATGTACGATGATCTGCTGCGCCTGGAAATGCCTGCGGATGTGTTCCTAGTAGGTTACGCTGATAACGTCGCAGCTGTAATCACTTCTAGATCTGCCGATTTCGCTCAACTTAGACTTAACCAAGTAATGAGAAGGGTGGATCTGTGGATGACTGAGCACGGCCTCCAGCTGGCAGTCTCAAAGACAGAGATTGTCATGCTGACGAAGTGGAGGATACCAACCGCCATACCCATGACGGTTGGCTCCGTCGGAGTCCAGACCAGCAAGTCAGTCAGGTATCTGGGAGTGACCCTGGACACCAAACTAACGTATTGGGGTCATACCCGCAAGGCATTTGACAGGGCTCTAGTAGTCGTCACTTCACTGAGTAGGCTAATGGCCAACGTTGGCGGACCCAGTGAGACGAGACGGAGACTGCTGATGGAGACGACCATCCATCTTGCTATATCGCGCCGAAATTTGGAGGGATGCACTTCGAACTAGGAAGTTTCGAAAGCGCATTGCCAGTGTCCAGCGCAGGGGTGCCTTGCAAATCGCCTGTAGCTACCGCACGGTCTCGGAAGAGGCTGTGATGGTTGTATCGGGAGTAATCCCGATCGATCTGCTAGCGCGAGAACGCAAGGAAGGTTACCTCTTTCGCTCAGAGCTGGACAGAACGGAGGCTTTGACGCACGCGCGTACGCTGACCCTCCAACTTTGGCAACAACGTTGGAGTGAAAGTGATAAAGGACGCTGGACGGCTAAGCTAATTGGTCTTATTGAGCCTTGGCTTAACCGGAGCTACGGAGAGGTAAACTTTTACCTTTGTCAATTTTTGACAGGGCACGGTTACTTCAGGGAATATCTGAACGAAATGGGTAAGGTGGTCACACCGTACTGCCGGTACTGTGTGACTGAGCTCGATGATGCTCAGCACACATTCTTTATGTGCAGTCGCTTCGCAAGTTTGAGGCGCACCATTGAGCAATGCAATGCTGCGAAACGAGGAGAACTGGCGCGCAGTCTCAACGTACGTTGAGAAAGTGCTGCGCATAAAGCGGGAGGAGGGTTGTCTTACCGACCCATAAGCTGTGGTAGTTCTTGAAGTCCGTGGTTACCAATGGGTGAGTCAGCACGACCGGGTCGAAGCAGTGCTTAGGCGGGTCCCGACTCGGAACTTCGTGGGCTTGTAGATGGTCCTTTTTTTTTAGTGAATCAAACCTCACAGATCCCGTGGTGATAGGTCACCCGGGATCTGATTAGCAGATTTTTTTTTGCCATCTACACTAAGGAAAAAAAAAATTCTGGTCCAGTAAAAGACCTCTGGTGTTTCCGCTTTGAATCGAAACATCAGATTTTCAAAAAGTACTTTCGTAACACGTCTTCAAGGATCAATGTTCCCATTTCACTTTCCTTTAAATATTTATATGAATTCGCGTTTAATATATTGGATTTTAAAAATGAAATCTAAAAAGTTTTATCTGCATCGAGATCGTTTTCTGATAGCCTACATTTTTCTTTGATCAAAGCTTTAAATGTATCAGGAAATGATTTTGACTGTAATTGTGTTTCAATAGATATTTTAACTTTTTGTGGAACTAAATATAAAAAAGAATATTGTTTTGTAGCCGATAATGATTCTAAGATACAGATTTATAAAATCATTGAAATTATTCAATCAGAGAATTCTATTTTTTTGCTTGGACAAGCATTGAAAATTTGTTTTAAAAGTCATATATTAGGATATATTATTTCAGGCGAAGATAATAATTTTTTGATTATAAATTTAGAAGATATACGGAAACCTCCCATTCATATATACAACTTACCTAATGAAGAACAAGCAATCAGGATAAAGAATTCATTTTAAAACAATAATAATATTTAATTTTTAATCTTTTAATATAAACGGTATGTAATAAATTTATTTAAAAAATATTGCTTTTATTTATTTCTGTAATTACTACTAGAAGTAGCATCCTATAGTATAGTGAGGATCCCTTTTTTTATATAAGCACCTCTTGAACCGAATTTTTTCTAGGAGCAGTTTTTGTAAGTGAGATTAATCGACTCGAAAATATAGTTTTATTCGTAAATAATATTGATGACAACTTTCAACTGATATGATTTAATATTTGAAATTTATAAATCATTAATTGGGGAAACAGTAGTATTCATATTGCATAATATGCGGAAGGAGAAGCTGCAGGTTAGGAATATTTTTGGAAAAATATTTTCAATTTTAAGAAAACTTTTATACCACTCTAAAAGGGTTTCTCATTATATTCAAAAAAAAAAATCATTAATTTAATTACAAAAAAAGAAGATGTTATGTGAGTTTTTCCTTTGATTGATTTATAAGGCAACATGTTTTTCTCTTACAGGTTTACGAATAGTTCAAGCTATTCTGAATTCTTAGCATCCCGGCGAGCTGCTGCAGTTGCTGCAGCAGCGACTGTTCTACCCCCTCCTCCGCCTCCACCGTCTGCAGGTAATCAGTCGTCCGGTGTTCCGCCGCCCCCACATCAATCACACGACTTTCATCCAGCATACAGGATTCCTGGATATATGGAGCATCTTTATTCACTTCAACATGCCAGTCCAACTACATCTTTACATGGTGCGTAAACAATAAGAAAATAATATAGGTCAAGCGTCAGTCAAGCTCTGTTATAGTATATTTGCCTAATATTTGCTTTTCTTTCATATTTTTATGCAGCACAGCAAACTTTTCTTGGTCTAGGTCTAAGTCGCGATTATTTGGGTGGGCGAGGTGCACTAAGTGAAATACATCAAACGCCAAGCTCGTTAGCAAGTACGGATTTTCCATTCAGCTTAGATGGATCTCGCTTGAATAACTCAAGATCTGGCAGCATTCGAGCTAGCATTAGTCGAAAGCGAGCCTTGTCTTCCTCGCCATATTCGGATTCCTTTGACATCAATTCAATGATACGGTTTTCACCGAACTCATTAGCCACAATAATGAATGGCTCACGCAATAGTAGCGCCAACGGATCTTATGGTCACCTATCGGCTGGACCGATGAGTCCTGCTCTAGGAATGCATTCGGCTTCTACAATAGCTCCACACATTCAGCAGTTACAAGCGCATCTTTTGCGAGCCGGTGCTGGCCTGCTGCATCCACTGCCATCCCATCACAATGCACCAACAGCTAGTATGTTTTCTTTGGGGCATCATTCTTTGCAAACATCGAATCCGTTAACCACACCTGTGGTAAGCATCTATAGAAGTCAATTGAAAATTTTGAAACCGACTGTTATTTTCTACTTGTTCACAAATCAGCCTTTTCAGCATATTTCCCAGTCGAATGTTCATCGTCAAAAATCGGAGCTGCCCTCATCTAGCACCCAGGTGGCTCTAGTTGAAGCTGACAGTGCTTCAAACACAATAGTTCGTCGTAGTCGATGTAAAATGCGAAACAATATGGACAATGTAAATGGACATCGAAATGTCGAAGGCGACATTATTACGGTCGACACTACCGAAATCAAAGATGAGCCCGGCGATTTCGTTGAAACAAATTGTTATTGGCATGACTGCAGTGTCGAGTTTACGACGCAAGGAGAGTTGGTGAAGCACATTAACAATGATCATATTCACGCCAATAAGAAATCATTTGTGTGCAGATGGAGAGATTGTTCACGCGAAGAAAAGCCATTTAAGGCGCAGTACATGCTAGTTGTACATATGCGTCGACATACAGGAGAAAAACCTCATAAATGCACTGTTAGTTGATAATTTTCTTCATATATACTTCCTTCCCTTTGAAATTATTTTAAATGAGTTTTTTAACAACAGTTCGAAGGTTGCTGCAAAGCCTACTCACGACTAGAGAATCTGAAGACACATCTTAGATCCCATACAGGAGAGAAACCCTATACATGCGAATACCCCGGCTGCAGCAAAGCATTCAGTAATGCATCTGATCGAGCGAAGCATCAAAATCGAACTCATAGCAATGAGGTACGTATTTTTATCTGTCAAACATTTTCAAACATAATTTAGGATAAGACCGATTTGATATATCAAATGCCTTGATTTTTTCAACAGAAACCATATGTGTGTAAAGCTCCTGGTTGTACAAAACGCTATACAGACCCCAGTTCACTGCGTAAGCATGTGAAAACAGTGCACGGAGCCGAGTTTTATGCAAACAAGAAGCACAAAGGCTCTTCGCATGATCCGGGTGCAAATGACGAAAGTCACCAAGGTACTGTTATAGACTCGAGTCCGCGAAGTGAAGATCTACACTCGGGAAAAACCACGAGCTTATCAAGCCCAAGTATGAAATCGGAATCGGAAGCTAACTCTCCTGGACAACCACTAATTAACAGTCCTATGGGTTTATCTCAACTAATCAATAGTGTTCGTGAGGATTACGACTGCTTGCCCTCGTCGAATGCGAACGCGGCACCTATTGGAGAAAGTGTATCAGCTATTGATGATCCAGCATGGCCATACGAAGACGAGGATCTGGAAGTTGCTGAGTTACCAGTAGTTTTACGCGCAATGGTGGGAATTGGCTCGACGACAAATGCTGGAATTGGGATAGGAGGAGGGGCTGCCTACTCTACAATGACTTCCAACAGTATGAACAATACTCGAAATCGCTTCAAAACCCGTCTACAGGCAAAATCCATTAACGTATTAACTAACATACCCGAAGTGAATCGATGCAAGATTGGCATCGGCGAACTGAATCGTCGAATAACAGATTTGAAGATGGGACCAACTGTACTGCCTCCAACGCAACATTTAGGAACTAATCAATCATTGGGATCGCAAGTTGCAGATCCTCAATGTCGACTTCATAAAAACTCTCCCACCAGCACACCGTTTCAGGGCCAAGGCATGGTTGGCGCGGTCCAACGACGAGACAGTAATAATTCTAACGCTAGCACGTACTACTGTAGCATGCGATCGGCAGATATGAGTCGAAGAAGTAGTCAAGCTTCTCAGCTATCCACGATGTCAACAATGCGCCCGAACAGCAATAATGCATCTTCGTCTTCATTTTACGATCCAATATCACCCGGATGCTCAAGAAGATCCAGTCAGATGTCGATGGCAGCGGCAGGTGGTCACAGCCTTCCACCACCCCCCTCATCACACTTAATTTCTTCTCATCTCCAACGTCTACAAGATACCTTGTCAGCTAGCTCGATTTCAGCGTCAGCGAAAGCCGGCGGTCGCTACTCAATACCGAATGTTTCGATTCATCAGCCTAACGCCATAAATTCGCAAGGCCATGTGGATCGCAGACAATCAGATCCTGTCACTCAAAGCTATGATAGAGTACTTCTTGCACCGCAGCCAATCAAACCATTATCAGCTACGACCTATGCGGACGTAACAGTAAACAATACTCTCGATTCGGCTAGGGGTACGAGCTCTCTCCTAGGAACCGGAACAGTGCACCATCCAAATGAAGAAGTCGTGTTAGATGAAGTAGAAGAAGGTGAAATGGTGGAAAATAAACTAGTGATTCCAGACGAAATGCTGCAATACTTGAATCAGGTGTCCGATTTCCAACAACCTTTTTCCCGCCCTAATAATTGGCAACAGCAGTCTGTAGCGTCTACCTACCAAGAAGAAGCTTATTTTCGAAATCAACAGCAAACCGAGCCAGCAGTAGATCAGTTCGATTGGCCACATACTTCGCAGGCCCAGCAGCAGACTGCTCCCCCGGCACAGCCTTTATTCAACGCAGCTGCTACAAGTAATCTAGAAACTACTAATCAGTATGAAACGGTATATGCTGGAACCAACTCGAAGGAACATGCACGACATCAGGCACAGCAAGGGGTCGAAAATAATGCAATTAACAACAACCTAATAGCAAATCGCTCTGATCGCATGTTTAATGCAAACATGACCTGTTATTCTGGGTACACTGAAAACCTTCATGCAATGCAGGAAACGCAGTGCTCATCTAACAGTCACAGCATTCGCCATGAGTCACAACGTGCACAATTCAATAATCGAAACTGCATCCAACAGGATAATTCTATCGTACCTGCAACTAATATTTATCAAGCTACTCCATGCATCCATTTGACTGATCATTACAGTCATATAGATACTACCAACATTGTTCACTGTTGTCCTAATGTAGGAAATGACAGTTCTACTACGGTTTCAAACTGCTGTAACCTTTCAATTGTTGGCAATAAGCAGCATACGCAATTGTGTCAGCCAGTTCGAGATGAATTATCTACTGCAGTGCCAGAAATTCAATGTGGTGATATAAGTCAGTCGCAAATGTCACCTGCCACAGTGCCACCGCCACTAAGCTCAGTTCACACTAATCCGACAGAATCGCATTTGGCTCCAAGCAATCAGCCAGGCGATTCGGATTCGATGCATCACTTATATTCAGGAACGAGAGTTAATCACATCAACTCAGCCAATCTGTTAGCGAACACCACTCTTGATGGAATCGAAACAACACAAACATCACAATCAGCACGATACAATCAGTCCAGGATGCGGCAAGATGCTTATCAACGAACATTAGAGTATGTTCAGAATTGTCAAAATTGGACGGAGAGCACTACGGAAACGGTTACAAGCTCCACGCATCCTAGCTCGAATATGATAATCAACGACATGACAACTTCTCTAAACTCTCTATTGGAGGAGAATAAGTTTCTGCAAATGATTCAATGAGGACAAATAAAATTTGAATGTCAATTTTAAATTTATGGAACTCTGATCTCTTGTCTTTAGCATATTGTTTAGCTCACGCGAATTGCTAAAATATAATTCATTTTCCAATTATTATGTTTAAGCAATACTGTCTCTTAATAATTCTTTGAATATAAGTTCTGAAACAGCCATTTCAATTCCGGTTAGAATACAAGGCGTCTTTTTCCGCCAAACAAAAGTTCGCAAACAGATATGCGTCTAATGTATTTTTCTCGGATCTTCGAAGCTTCTGACTTTATAAATAAGCCTAAGTTAGAGCGAAATCAATTATTCTTTATAAAGTAGTTCATATTAGACTAAACAGCAACTGTTGTTCTCTCCACATTTTGAATAAATTTAAACAATAGCAATCTTAAATTAAAAACATATGCCTATGTCAACTCAAATATTTTTAGATAAATATTTCAATGCTAAGATGAATAAATGTTGCTGCTGCGACAAGCTAAGTAAAGTGTAAATTAAAATGGGAGCATTTTAAAAATCCTATACAAATCCAATTCGCACGGTAGACGCTATTTACTAGAATATTCAGTTTTTGAGAAATTATACATACAAACTGGACAATATTCACGGCATAATTGTGCATTTTCCACTGAAATTAAGATTTAAATAAGCATGGCTTGAGTATCGTTGAATATGCCGCCAGGAGCAAGCAGATTGATATAAAAAAACAAAAATAAATTTATTAGTGCTTTGATATTATTGACATTAAGTAATTTAATAAGAAAGCAGGTTAATCTCGATGTATAATGCAAGGATTAAATGATTATATGGTGGGCAATTTTTTATCTCAAATTATGAACTTAAGTTCAAACATGTACGTAATTTTACATGTACGTAAGGCCTACGCTCTCGTTCTTCATGCACGGTGCACCATCCGAATCCAACAAACGGCTATACGCGAAAACTTTTGTCCAGTTTTGTACAAATTGTGTTCAAGTTAAATGTTCGATGGGACCGCAGAAGGTCCATAAACATCAACTTTTTTTGAGCCCCTGGGAACCAGAACTATAATTCAAATTCCTCTTTTCGTACATATGATGCTTCATATAACCCGTCAATCGCGAATGTTGTGACAAAATTTGCGTTATTTTTATTTTTAATTAGCTTTTCAATCGCCTTCAAACAAAAGAGCGTGCCGTATTAATGTTATTTCATGATTTAGTGTGAGCACTTCATCCATATGTCAGCTGTATAAAATTAACTGTTTATGCAAACTAACAGTCACATGTCAAACTTCGGAAAAATTTGAATTTTGGAAGAAGTGTGAGCCGATGCATGCTCATAAATAATTTGCGTGTGGTATTAATATGCAGAGGAAGACCAGTTCACTGGTCGATGACTAAATAATTTTATAATTTTTTATAATGACTTTCAAAATCGACCTCTGTATATTTGACATACTCCTGTACAGTTTCCACGATTAATGTCAGTATTCAATCCAATACTAAATAAATATTTACGGGCGGGTCATTCTCATAAGTTTTAAAGCACTTACATAAATATCACAGCACTTGTACACACTGGCACTTGCAAAATTATTTAGATTAGCTGGAGAGCTTCCTTTGAAAACATGCCGAAAACGCACTATTCCATTAAATTACAAACTCTCTGGTACTCCGCCTTCCATCATTTGATTTTTTTATGACTATTCATGTATTTTTCGTTCTGGTTTTTGTTTTTCGCCGATTTTCCAAACAAACATTTGTTTACATGTATGTTCGTTCTTGAGCTTAACCAGAGGCTGGATGTATTCTTGTTGAGTTCTGGACGCCAGAAAAATAATGTCATTCTAGTCACTCACATTTTTCACGATTGAAGAACTTTAGATATAGCGAGCTGTTCGATAGTTCTTCAATATAATCTTTGTTAAAATATTTGCAACTCCATACAAAACGGGAAAATCCGTTAATGAACATAAAAGATATAGTTTAACGGCGCTGCAGGATGTGCTACTTACAAGGTACAAACGAAACGCATCCGTTCTTTGGCAAAGAAAGTACATAGATAGCTTGATTGATTATTGATTTCACACAATGTATACACACATACAAAAACTCTCAAATTATTTTGAAAGCGCGAAAATATCATTTTTCGTAGCTAAAACACGATAAACGCGAAAGACCGACACCGGAATTCAACATTGCTGTCAAAAAATTCGAATGCACTGAACGATCGGTAGTGCCCGATAGTGCCCGACGGCAATGTAGGCATTACCATATATACCAGTTATTGGGATTTTAAATGATCATACAGACGATATCGATAGGTAAGAATCACGACAAATTACAGAAAATAAAAGTCACAGCCGGATGATAACCATGTCACAACCAAGTCCGACCATACATACTAATTGACTCATATCAAACGTCATAGGAAATTTCACGCTAAGTAAAATCCAACAAGCTAACACCGTAAAATACAACTAACTTACCAGCAATTACTCAGCGTCCTAAAAAAACACAACCGATCATCTCGAACGCGATCACTTAACTGAATAATGTCCTGATTCTAACAACGATAACTTATATCAAGAGTTGAATTTTATGTGTATCCCGATTGTTCCGTTTCCGCAATAACCTAAACGCTCGACGTTCACTGGCTACTTTCTAACAAGGTAAAGCTACTTTCTATCAAACAAGGTTACGTTACGTTAGCTGTAACTTTTGGTTGAATGCCGTTAATGTATTCTTGCTGGTATTGTATTTTTAGTTAAATTATCTGTCGAATATATAATTTTATGACAGCACTCATATGCTTCTTTCCTCCCTTAATTTATTTTTAAGCTTTCCACGATATTTTTCATACCGCCAGGATTTTCTCTAGGCTCCTGCGATTGGTTCAGAATCTTCCGAGATTTCCTGGGCAAACTTCCTATGATATTTTCTAAGATTTGGTTTTTTTAATTCTGGGAGCACAAAACAACATTAGGCCTTGGAACATATCAAGAGTTTCTACAAAAAAAACCTTAGAAGTCAGGGAATAGTCTGCACAAAGTCACGGGAGCTTAGGAAAAAATTCAGGAGGTGAAGAAAATATCTGCAGAGCCAAAGAAAGCATCGGGGGACTCTAGAAAAAAGACTGGGAGCCTAGAAAAAGCATTGGAGCTTGGAACATATCAAGAGACTTTAGGAAAAATTTTAGAAGTCAGGAAAAAGTCTGGTCAAAGTCATGGGAGCTTAGAAGAAATTCATAAGTTGAAGAAAATATCTCCTGAGTCTAGGGAAAAAAAACGGAGGACTCTAGTAAAAAGACTGGGAGCCTAGAAAAAGCATTGGAGCTTGGAACATATCAAGAGTCTCTACAAAAAACCTTAGAAGTCAGGGAAAATTCTCGACAAAGTCATGGGGGCTTAGAAGAAATTCAGAAGTTGAAGAAAATATCTCCAGAGTCTAGGGAAAAAAACGGAGGACTCTAGTAAAAAGACTGGGAGCCTAGAAAAAGCATTGGAGCTTGGAACATATCAAGAGCCTCTACAAAAAAACCTTAGAAGTCAGGGAAAATTCTCGACAAAGTCATGGGAGCTTAGAAGAAATTCAGAAGTTGAAGCAAATATCTCCAGAGTCTAGGGAAAAAAAACGGAGGACTCTAGTAAAAAGACTGGGAGCCTGGAAAAAGCATTGGAGCTTGGAACATATCAAGAGTCTCTACAAAAAACCTTAGAAGTCAGGGAAAATTCTCGACAAAGTCATGGGAGCTTTGAAAAAATTCAGGAGGTGAAGAAAATATCTTTAGAGCCAAAGAAACCATCAGAGGACTCTAACCAATGGCTTTGAAGAGACAATAAGATCAGGAATAATAAGACCATAAGTTAGCTGAGTTCAATTGCTATTGCAGTGAAGTATGCGATACCTGAAAGAAACAAAGAATAAAGATATCCTTCAGACGATCTTAAAAGTGAATTCCACTAGATTCCACGACATACACGAAGCTGCGTTTTCTATTAAAAAGGAAGAATTAGAATGCATTCGGCTTCCGTTTGGGTTGAAAAACGATCCACCAATCCTCCAGTAAATTCTTGATTATATATTTCAAGAGCACATAGGACGCTGCAACATATGCATTGATGATATCATCATCTTCTGAAGAGACGAAACTGAGCATTTCGAAAATCTGAGGAAATTGCTGAAAACTTTAGGAGTCTCCAACTTGAAGATCCAGGTGGACTAGAGATGTGCTAAACTGCTCTTTGTACTGAGCAGTCATCGCAGAGAACAGTTTGAGCAACGAGCAGTTTAGAATAGCAGCTATTTCAATCGCAATTGCGATCGCAGTTTCGTGAGTAGAAAAAACTGCTCACTGTTGAGCATATAAAGGTTCTGCTACTTTATTTCGAATATTTTTGGATATTCAACGTTGATTTCTTGTTGTAATGTGCCCAGAGCATGTTTATTTTGAAACACATGCTGCTTAAGTTGGCAAAAGTTTGTATATTTCTTGTTTTTCCTCGAAGAATTGTCTTTTGCAGAACGTGTTTTTAGATCGGCAGATACAGGGATGATTTTTCTTGCAAATGGGTAGCCTTCACTACGCATTTCTCTTCTAACCTAAAAAAGAGCAAGGAGCGTGAAATCTTCAAAACTCCTCTTTGTTTTTTTTCAAAGTAGTTCTCAATTATTTTCATCACTCAGATCTTGCTTATCATTATTTTCATTTGACTGCAAAGAAGTTTACCCACACAAGTTTAGTGGGGTTTTTGTATGCCAGTTTTCAACGCTTGGAGCATTGTCGTTTTCAACAAACACACACGATAATCTTTCCATCAATTTTAAT
The DNA here is from genome assembly GCA_963978885.1 of Nemotelus pantherinus. NCBI lineage: Eukaryota > Metazoa > Arthropoda > Insecta > Diptera > Stratiomyidae > Nemotelus > Nemotelus pantherinus. The sequence continues at coordinate 810,817 of OZ022267.1, forward strand.
TGGGCATTCATCGAACACCGAATTCAATAATGTGGACGACAAGTATTTCCAGTTCGGTATTTAATAATTCAGAGCTAAGTATTCAATAAGCTCCTTAAAGCCTGCGCCCTCAACGATTGAGAACGACTGACAATTTTTAATGAATAAATTCATTAGCAATTTGTTTACCCGGTCTTTTTGCTCCGTCGAAAGAATTCGCGGTGTAAAATGTTGAAAGCTCTGCCGCTTCATAGTCATCCATACACTTGATTGCGAATACTCGACTGCACTTGCGATCGGTACCTGATCCACAATTTTTGTGACCAAATCTTGCATTGAAGGAACTTCAACCACCTCCGACTGAACGGATGTAGCCGTGCTTGTAAAAGCAACAGGATTGCAAATTTATTTCCTGGATCGAACTACAACTTCATAATATCTTACAGAAAGGTGACGATTCAAGTTGGTTATTGAAATTTGGTAAGACAAATGTTTGTTTATAAAAATTACAGCTAACCACTTTACTGTCCACTTTGTCAAAATGTGACCACACATATTAGTTGCCTTACGATCCATTTTCAACTATTTTCATAATTAACTTCCGATGGATGGCCTCACAAAAAAACCCTGAACGATAACTAATAATCGAAAAATGTAAATCATTTGCCGACTCATTTATTTAGCTAAAGGATTTAAAAAAATTTCCTGCCGCAATAAAACCACATCCCTTAGAATCGTAAAAGAAAATTCTCTGGTATCATATCTTTTACCTTTTTGCTTACTTTGCGTACTTTTGCGTACTTTTTTGCGTACTAAGCTCCCAAAAAACCCAAAAGTACATTCTTTATTATCATATCCAACTAGCGATGCATGCACATGTATGTCCATCTTAGTCTCATTAAAGTATTTCCAAACCATTGGAACAATCAAAAGATTAAGCTTCTCAAAAAACCCAAAAATAATTGTTCTATTGCTACACCCATGTACAGATGCATACACAGAACACAAATACGTATCTTATCAACAGTCTCATTTAAACAATTCATTTTCTATGGTATTAAATGACTTTCCTCTACTAGATAAAACACGCATACCGAATTTACGATACCAGCGATCAGCGCGACCGTAGTGAATTGCATCTATGTAAAGCCGACAGCATAGGGTAGAAAGAAAAGAAACTGAATAGATGAGCAATGAAAATTTTCTGTTCTGCAAAAGGGCAATGAGCGGTTGAACAGCATGAGCAGAAAACAATTAAATTGTTCACTGCTCTCCACAAAACTTTCTGCTCTGCAAAAGAGCAGTAAGCAGTTGAACAGGATGAGCAGAGAGCAATCGTACTGCTCACTGCTCTTTTCAAAGAACAGTGCGATTAGTAGCAGTGATCACAGGAGCAGTCCCACCTCTAAGGTGGACGAATGAGCATTTCTGAAAAATTCAATATAGTTTTGAGGATTTGAGGATGAAAACGAACCCCCAGAATGCTCAGGAATGTCGAGATAGTACTCTGGAAGATATCGGGATTGTGCCCTGAAATATCATTTTGAAGAATGTCGGGATACTAACGCCGTTTCAGTTTGGATTATGCGAAAATTTGCGAAGCTCTTGACTTCTCCTTTGAGAGAGGAAGATGGTCGAGTGTCCAAGAAAAATTAAATCATTGAACTTAATTTTAAAGTCATTAATGCGTTCGATATTCTCAAAAATCTTTCCAAATTTCGAAAAAAGAGCTCCAATCAAGAAAAAACACTTCTGACTACACCATTGGTTCAGTGCATTCGCATGATAATAGGCCTATTGTCTTTATCGCAAGAACATTGGAAGAAAAACAAAACCGAAGAAAATAACGCTACTGAACCCAACACATAAAAAGCAAAGCAAATCATCTACAGCTCGTCGAAAATGTTTACTCCCTCACAATGTTCGCAAAAACAAAAAAAAAACAATTAGCGAAACTATGTTGTATCTGCAAGGAGACACTCTAATAAACCCTTACTAAATTCTACTCCGATTCCTTCCTCTCCTGGTCATTGACATTTGAAGATATACAGTGATGGAAATACTGAAAGCACCACTGATTCAGATAAATCTTACCGTAATTAATGACTTCTTCTTCTTTTGCAGCTACTTGCAGCTATCTGATATATCTAATTCTGAATGATATTTATAAGCAATATATCTACAGACCTAAAATCGTATCTTTTCAGCATTTCCACAATCGAATCGCAATCCAGTACTTTCTGAAATTAGCCGCGAACAAGCTAAGAGGTACTTGGGCTCCCCTGTAATGCGTTCTAGTTAGATAAAGCAGAGTGGCCAGACTACTACACTATCGATATCTCCCCACCAAAGTGAATAAAAATTTCCCAAATGCGTCAATTTCGGGGGAAAAAATCTCTCGCATAAAACAAAATACCGAAGTAGAGTCAGTGAATACCGTTTTATTTGATCTCTAGTGATATAAGTAATCTAATTGATATACGTACACGGTTTTGTACTTAAATCATTTAGATTGTATCTGAAAACATATCAATGCATTCTCCGGTATGAACACATTTCATTTAGTTATAATTGAAATTCAATAGAATTTTTACTGATTTTCGAAGAAAATTAGTATTATATATATATATATATATATATATATATATATATATATATATATTCCCATATATATTTATATATATATATACATATATATATATATATATATATATATATATATATATATATTCCCATATATATTTATATATATTTATATATATATATATATATATATATATATATATATATATATATATATATATATATATATATATATATTCCCATATATATTTATATATATATTTATATATATATATATATATATATATATATATATATATATATATATTCCTTAATAATAAACTTGTGATAAATATCCCCTTCAGGAACACCAGGTCCAAACTTTTACTACAGGAATATCCACATTCCACCCCATATGCAGCTAATGAACCGGTGAATAGATGCTGCAGGGTCTTCAATCGCTTTCGCAACCTTTATTCCCCCAACGATTTCCAACCTATCCTTCACATTTTCCCTTATCCAAGCCATTTGTACACCATAATTTTTAAGCTATTCTTTTATTTCATTGTTATTTTACTTGTCTATTTTAAAATTGTTTGTTTACTCAATTAGTTATTTAATTATGCGTTATTTATTTGTGCCTTACATTTTTTTTTATTATTAGTGTTGTATTCATTTGTAGTTTTTAAAACAATAGTTTGATATGTATGATATGTATATATGAATTGAATTTATACCTTGTTTAGCTAATAAATAAATTAAATTATATGTACATATATATATATATATATATATATATATATATATATATATATATATATATATATATATATATATATATATATATATATATATATATATATATATATATATATATATATATATATATATATATATATATATATATATATATGTATATATATATATATATATATGTATATATATATATATATATATATATATATATATATATATATATAAATATATATATATATATATATATTTATATATACATTTATATATATATATATATATATATATATATATATATATATATATATATATATATATGTATATATATAGATATATATATATATATATATATATATATATATATATATATATATATATATATATATATATATACATTTACTTGCTATGACTTATGGGCGCCTAGTCGCCTGGTAGAATTTTGGGAGCATTTGTACCGGCACTGAATACGGGTAGTTTGTCTATGGGGAAAGAACCGATGGCGTTTCGTGGGAAGTCGTGGAGGTAGCGTTGTGCTACTTGGTGGGTAGGAGGCGCCTACACCAGCTCCGTCATTTGCGGCAACTTTCAAAATCCTAGAGTCAGCCGTTCCTGTGAAAATCGCTTGGGAAAATTCGTATTTTTATTCATGGCATTTGTTCAGAAGGCGTGGGCGTAGCGGTTGCTGCTTGATGTGAAGGACGCGTCTATATTCGTCATTTGATTTGCGATCGATTTCAGGATTCGGTCCTATGAGAATCTTTTTCAAAAACTCCAAATGAATTCTTAATACAAAAAAAAAACCCACACTGGGCGCACTTTCTACTTGAAGTTTTTCTATGGGGAAGAACTGACCGATGGCGTTTCGTGGGAGGTCGTGGAGGTAGCGTTGTGCTACTTGGTGGGTAGGATGCGCCTACACCAGTTTCGTCATTTGCGGCCACTTTCAAGATTCTAGAGTCAGCCATTCCTGTGCAAATCGTTTGGGAAAATTTGTATTTTTATTAATGGCGCTTGTTCAGAAGGCGTGGGCGTAGCGGTTGCTGCTTAGTGTGAAGGATGCGTCTACATTGGTCATTTGATTAAGGATCGATTTTTTTTTCATTTGATTTGCGATCGGTCCTATGAGAATCTTTTTGAAACTCTACATGAATTCTTCATACAACTAAACCCACATTGGGCGCACTTTCGACTTGAAGTTTGTCTATGAGGAAAGAGCTGATGGGGTTTGATGGGAAAGCGTGGCAGTAGCGTTTTGCCACTCGTTGTCAAGGACGCGCCTACACCGACTCTTTCATTTGCGACCACTTTCAGGCTCCTAGCCTCAGCCGTTCCTGTGAATTCGTATTTTTCCCCGTGACGTTTTGTGGGAAGCCGTGGAGCTAGTTAGTGCTGCTTGGTTTCAAGGATGCGCCTCTGCAAGCTCTTTCATTTGCGACCATTTTCAGGATGCTAGCGTCAGACAATTCTGAGAAAATCGCTTTTGAAATTTCATAAATTTGTATATATATATATATATATATATATATATATATATATATATATATATATATATATATATAAATGTATATATATATATTTATATATATATATATATATATATATATATATATATATATATATATATATATATATATATATATATATATATATATATATATATATATATATATATATATATATATATATATATATTAGGTGCGCAACTAAGTTCTCGCTGTTTGTCAGTAGATGGCTCTAGCAGTAAGAGTTGGTCGATTTTGACATATCCAAAACGTCACGAACCAAGCTTAGACATATGGTAAACAAACTGCTGCGACACATGAGTGATTTCGTTTTCGCATTATATACTTCTGGTTAAGTAAAAATGTCTAATTTTGTGCCAAACAATCGTCATTTGCGGGAAGTGTTGATTTTCTTCTTCCATTTGAAAAAAAGGCAGCTCAAGCGCATCGAGAGCTCCAAAAAGTGTACGGAAATGCTGCTCTGAGCGAAACAACATGCCGTGATTGGTTTCGTCGCTTCAAAGACGAAATAAAAAAAAAATATATATATATATATTTATATATATATATATATATATATATATATATATATATATATATATATATATATATATATATATATATATATATATATATCAACAAAAAGATTAAGAAAGATAATCTCTAAAGTGGCAGGACCGATTGAGCTGGAATTTACACAGGACATAGATGGATATAAAGACTAGAGCAGCGACTAATGAAAATTACAATATCTTTAGCCCTCTGGCGGCAGCGGGCATTTTAGTGAATTTTCCGATACCTCTATATTTCTACTCAGAGTAAATTTTTGTTAAAAATAATTACTGGAAATGAAGATTTAGTATGTTTTATGCTTGCCTATAATAAAAAAAATGGAAATTATGAAATCCATGTGGGCGCTGAGTGCCTACATGTAGGCAAGGATTTTTTTTTTCAAAACTCGATATGTCACAACTTGTAACAGAAACATTCGATTATCGTGAAATATGCAGAGCGTATTGATGTTGACTAAAGCTATGCACACATTCAAGACTGTGCGGGCAACCCTATAGCTACAGCAGACACGTGAAAAAAAATTCTTCAAATCATCGACCCTCTTCAAACAATTTACATTCACACAGTACTTGAACCTTACTCTAAGCCAGATTTTGGTAGAAATTTGGTGGAAAAATTAGGATAGAGCTGTCAGCTACGGTAATTTTTGTAGTTTTCTGGCATTTCTTTACCAAGCTATTTTGTCATGGAATTTGAAAGTATGAACGATCCTGCAATGACAATTAACTAAAAATATAGCAATTTCGAAAATTTGAAAAAAAGATTGCGGGTGTTAGCCCTAAAATTCTTTTCACCCTTATAGCTTCCAGCGCAGTCTTTCAATCAAGCGAAATTCACAGGGTGGGTTTAAGTTAACGTGAAGCAGATTTGGCATAGTTTTGGTTATGCTGCTAACACAGTGTTGCCAGCACCAGTCATTTTCGTTAACATTGCACCAACAGATTAACAGATTAAAATTAAGGAATAATTGTTTAAATTTTCCGAGTTTTGAAAATTTTTCGGATGGCAGCCTCAAACATCGTTTAATCGCTGAAACTTTCGAAGAAATCCTCGGATGAAAACGAAATTCAGAGGATAGGTTAGTAGACTTATTGCTACTTCATTGGAAAAGTACTGCCATCACTGAACATTTTCATCATTTATGTTATAGGAGATGCTGTCGAGAAATGGTTTTTGTTGCTTTGGGTAAGAAATGGTTGCTATGATAGTACAAAAATGTCTTTCCACATTTTTTGGTCACTCAAGGATAATTGTTCGAAAATCAGTTTTCTAGCGGTTCTGACACACTAGAGTTTTTTTTTAAGTAGTTTCGAAATCAATACAGTCTCCACAACTTGCAATATCAAATCTATTTCATATTTTATGATTGTATTTATAATTTATAGCTGAGAATGCTTTTATATGGTCAACTGATGCGATGCCGAATTTACAATCTTCATAAACCAACCTCATCGAAGTTCAAGCGAACTCCCATGAATGTTATTCCTCGAAATGTTCCCCAAGAACTTGAATTTTCCCCCCAATTTGGGGGGAAAATACCCCAATCTGGCAACGCTGAGATCAAGATGAACGACCAACTTGAAAGCTTGAGCTTTGCTGTGATGGGTGTATTCGCCTCATTTTCAATAAACAATTTCATTTGCAACTCATCATGGAGGTAGCAGTGAGCAAAGCAAACATCCGTCGCTTCAAAGGAATCGCAAGTAGAATGTTTTGTTAGTTCGTAACTTGACTTAAGACTCGTTGGTCGTATAGTGTGCCTTCACGTTGGGGCAGCGGAAAGAATACGTAGAACTTTGACTTTGGATTGTGCCGTGCTTATTCATTCGTTACGACGAGTTGATAAATTTCGTGGCATTAACTGACTACGAAGTGCTGCAGCCGTCTAGAAGTCTTCTTTGTGTGTAATGGAGCAAGTGTGAGGTTTGCTATTTTCGTCCTTAATTGTGTTTGATTATCTTTGTGTCTTAAAAACGGTGAAAGTATCTTATTTGGTGTGTATCACGAAACCGAAAATTAAACCTTTGACTTGCTTTGTGTGACAGTGTAATATTAGCAATCTCTCATAGCCCCGTCCTAATGATTCCAGTATTTGAAAAGTGCTTCTGAAACGTTCGGAATATTTTACGTGAGATGTGACACACCAGGAATTCCTACGAAACTGACTCAGTGAAACAACGGCAGGAGGGCGAAACGTGTCTTTATTACTGATCTTTTTCAGATCCAACCATCATTTTATACCAATAGATCGGTAAGTAGCATTTAGAATTTTTTACAATGGGGTTTAGATACGTTCTTAACCCTTTCTAGCTGCAACCGATACTGAGACGTACTTGTTCATATTATTTAATAGTGCAGATGTACTTGTATATATCATTTATTTCTTATTGCTGACCGGGCAAAATTTGGGTCATAAGTGGCGTATGCAAGTGCGGTAAACAATAACAAACGCCAGCTGTCAATCCTATTCGACAGCTAAGCATGTAGTATGTAGTAAAGAACGACCCCAAACTGCACACACACACGAGGTGTATTATCTGGCCGATCTGGTCTTTTGTTTTTAACTTAAGGCGCAACGCATCGAAAGCTCCTGCTCGAAATGCATTCACATTTGCCCACAGCTTATATCTTTCAGCATTTGGGGCTGCAGTAATAGTGTGACAGACCAGACACATCATGTGTTTTACGCGTCGCAGTCTTTTGGAGTGATTGCACTCAAGGGTTGACCTTGATATTCAAGCCTCCTATTCTCAGCTTCGTACTTAGCGCATCGTCAAGTGGCCGTGACTGCTGTAAGAGTGCAGCCAATGACCGGGGCCAGGGACAGGATTGAGTTAAGATAATGGCCAGTCTCTGTCTGTGACTAGAGGCTTAATTTGCAAAGCTGTCGGTTTCTGTTTAAATACCCCCACAAACAAGATCGGCACAGTGCCCTCAGCTATTAGCGGAGGCTCTTTGGCCGGATTGAAGCTGTGTATGGGTACTTCATTACGTTCAATTTTAGCTAGAAAATATGCAATCCGATTTCAAGGGTTGGTATGAAGTTCAAATGGGTTAGCAACGATGCATCAATCCGGTATCATCTCATTTGTTCAAACAGTGAGCGTAATTCATTTAACAGCACTATTGTTTTGTTTCTTAATTTTGAACTGCATAATAGCGAGTAATTGAAATCATTTGAACGTAACAACACATAAAACTGTTTATTCATTTTTGAAAGAGCAAATAGAAGAGAAAAAAAATACAATTTTGCACAGCGTAATTCTGCAGAAAATTATTTGTTAAATATTTTAAATTCTTTATTATTTTGTCTTTTTTCCTGGACTTAACGTCAACTGAAGAAGTTAAAATCTCCAAGAATTTTTGTTTTTTTGTTAACGTCATTCCATGGTGGCTGAACTGCATTTCTTAAAGTGTTATAGTGTCGTTCATTTTCGTAGATCTTTCTTGCCACTGTTCCCCATCAATTTTCAATGGGATTTAGGTCTGGACTTAATGATGGCCACTCCAACAAAGGAATGTTTTCTGAAGTAAGCCCAGATAAGGATTGTGAAGATTTGTGCACTGGCGTTTTATCTGGTTGAAATGGCATGGTATCTTGGCGAAAGTCGTCCAAATAATGAGCCTAATTAGTCCGTGTATAGATTACTATTCATTCTGATAGAAATAAAGCAAAGCAAAAGCTTTCCATGATAAGAAAATCCACCCCACACAATTTCTGTACCTCTTCCAAAATATCGAATCATTCTTGGATCCTCTGGACGGGTCAAATCGTACATTGATCTGTTGCACTGTTATATCATCAAGCCTTTAAGACTTATTTGTTTACTTCTAAGTATGCCTTCCAGTTGGTGTATTGTAATATGTTGCACGTAATATGAATATGTTAATTCGAAATAGAAATATAGAAATCTGAAATCCTAGGAACTGATTTGCTGAATATTATAATTGGGACAGCTAACAGTTTTCTGGTATTTATTAAATTAACCGATGCCATTTGTGATTTTTAATGTTAGTTAAATTTAAGTATTGTTAGACATTAACATTATTTATCAGGTATCAGCGAACCATGTGTCAGCATTTATTACAATATATATGTGTGTGGGGGGATGGTACGCTTGGCACTTCCGAGCACTAAAGATAAAAAAACCATTGTACTCGCACCCCCAATTTATCATAGTTTCATAGATTTCTTCACGAAATCCAGAAAGAGAAGAAAAAGAGCTCTCAAAAGTTACTTTACAGGGATGGCTAAAAACATAGGAAGATAGCCAGGAGAGAAGGGCACCCAAAATTCCGAAAATTTCAAATTTTTTGAGAAGCAAGGCCGTTCAATCAAGTTGAATCGTGTCCTGCACTCTTGGGTAAATTTTGAAGATATCAGGGGTCTACGTAGCGTCGACAGTGCAGTTTAACCGGCACTGCAATTAGCGATACGTTTTTCCCTCCAGTTTCCTTCAATCGCGCAGCAGGCAGCTCTCAAGACAGCGAATAAAACCTTGAAAACCAGACTCGTGCGAAAAGAAGTCCATCTTTCATTCGACGAAGCTCCAGATTGAACATTTGTCTTCGAACCGTCCGTGAAGACGATCTCGAAGTGCTCCCGTTCATTTCATCTCAAGAAGATTACTTCGTATCTTCTCCCGCAGTCGACTAAGGGCACTCGAAGAGCGTCCGAAGAGTCCGGAGAGGTCTCACGCATCGAACCTCTAATCGAACAGTGCCCTACATTGTCGTTTCCTAGCCATAGGCCACGTTTAGTCAGTCTATGAACAGAGCGATGTCGAGTGGAGGCCGATTGAGTAGCGCATCAAGGGCCGAACCAGGAGTAGTACTCATAGCACCAAAGATACCCAAGATACAGGGAATATCATTGTAATACATCCGAGCTCCGAAAGAGAAATGAGAAAGGGAGAGAAATTATTGAGCAAAGAAGCTAATTATTGTTGTTTTTTTTTCCTGTTTGCGGTACGGATTATTATGCTTAGTCGAATTACGCAAGAAATTTCTTCACAAGCATTCACGAAACTGCTATGTGATATTGTGGATATAAAAATTCTACCTTCAGATCACTAAATATGAGAAAATGAATCTCGAAGAATGGATTGCAGTTCTGTTAAAGTGGTTAGAAAATCGAGAAAAACTGTTCTTTGAAAATCCACTGCCCACGAAAGGGTTTCATAAAAATATAAATAGCCAAATCAGTCACTAAAAAGATTTAGTTTTCTGTACTCATTATTAACTGTTTGTATTATTCGCCATAAAGGCAAATTTCGTTTCAAGCTTCTAAAAATCACAGTTTCAATGTTTCATGTCTCATGAAAATTGAATTAAGCTCAGTATACCTAGAAGTAATCCGTAAGTTGTATAACAAGTGTGCATTGTGCCAACGTAAACTCTTCATTTATATATCCTTCCTAAATCCTCACCGGAAGATTTCACGGTGGAGATATTGATGTATCCATACAAATCTGTCCTCGATATAGCTTTTGTCAGTCAACTTGCCTACAGGGCACCAATATTATACCACAAGTGTCAGTGCATCAATAAGCAGAGCTGATTAATTCTATTTGCTCAAAATACCTTTTCGAGTCATAAACAATGCCCAGAATTTTCCACATTGTGAATATCAACTAAATATAGTATTCCACTTAAAAAAAGAAGCTGGATTTTAATTAGGGCACTGAAGCATTGTGAATTGGTGGCCAAGATCACGGCGTCGTGATTTCGTTCTTAGCCAGCGTTTTAACTCCGTATATATACATATACGGTCCAAAACTGTCAGTAAACCGGCCTGAGTTTGTGTGAGTGACTTTCCACTTTCCCACCATTAGATTTACATCGCTGTCGCATACTCAGGCTAGATAAAGCGTCGGTCACATACGGCTCACCACTGTATAGAAAAAATACTAACACATCGTCAAGCTGATTTGACAGATTTGCATTACTGTAAATGGGGTCATTTTCTAATTGCAAACTGCTTTTTAATGCGAAGACGGAAGGTGAGTTAACATACTTATTCTTCCTTTAGATACTTGTCCAGATTCGAAATAACATATCTCTTCGAAAAATTTGTTTTAAATTATGTTTCATTCTTTATATCGGCATATTCTTTCATTTCCACATGCATGTTCGAAAATAGTATTGTTTTTCGGAAAGTTCGTCGAAAAAATCAAATTGCAAATCCTACGCTTTCTACTGTGCATTGATATTCACCAACAGTATATTATGTATACAAAAACACGTTGAACATGAATACAGAGTTTGGACGCAGTTTTTAAAATGCAGCATATAGTTCATTATTAAGAAAATTAATAATGAACTAAACCTATGTATATGCTGCATTTTTTCAGCCAACTTAGATATCAGGAGAAAATTGAACGATACAAGTTATCATACGTGCTGCACTTATTCTGTATGTTGACAAAAACAACAAGCCCGACAAATGTGCATAATATGCATATTGCCCTCTTTGGAAATTATCACATACTATTCAAATGAATCCATAATGTACCTGTGCCTCGTATCGACATTTTGCTCAAAATATCTACATTTGAAATACTGAAAAATCTCGATAACAACTATATGTACGTAGTCCGCGAAATTTAAAGAAAAGCATAAACAACATCTAGAGATGAACATTACTGCAGTCAATAGAAATCATCCAACATCGCAGTCTTCACGTAATATTTCACCTCCAGTTACCGCATTTTATTTAGATTTACCGTTTCACTCGCCATAAGTATTCATATTATGCTTTTACTAGAATTCTTTCAAATTTCTCGAAGCGCGACTTTGGAGAGTCGAATCGAGTCGAGTCGGAAATGGAAGGAGAAAAAGAGCAAGAAGAACTAACTCGACAATGCAATCGCGTGTGGGAAGTAGGTTAGTTGAAGAAAGTGGGTTAATGGATGGGTTTACTTTTTGATTTGAAACTTGCTAAACGTCTCTTGAAGGCATTTCGAATTGGAAATGGTGTTGAACATGAAGTGAAATTTTCCTTTCAAGCGAAATTTCAAGCGAAAGGTTGTTTCAAGATATATGTTGTGAGGTTTGTCGGTCAAACACTTAATTCATTTCATCTCTCATGGCAAGAGTGTAAGTTTTTATATGCAACGATGATGACTATTGGGCATTTCATTTTAAACTTAAATGTATGTGCATCGTGTACTTCTTGATGTACATATATACATAATTATATAACCAGCGAAATATGTTACAAGTGTAATCGAACAGTGATTTATGTATAAATTAATTGTTCGTTCAAGAATTACCACATGTAATAGGTATCAACTGGAATTATTTATTATTTATACGAGGAATGAGCATTCGAATACGATATTATATTATGTGTATAGAAACATTTCGTCAGTTTATAGTTCCGCACCATTTCGTTTGTTGCCTTACCTTATATATATATATATATATATATATATATATATATATATATATATATATATATATATATATATATATATATATATATAAATATATATATATATGTATATATATATTTACATATATATATATATTTATATATATATATATATATAATATATATATATATAAATATATATATATATATATATATATATATATATATATATATATATACATATATATATATATATACATATATATATATATATATATATACATATATATATGTATATATATATATATATATATATATATATATATATATATAAATATATATATATATATATATATATATATATATATAAATATATATATATATATATATATATATATATATATATATATATATATATATAAATATATGTATATATATATATATACATATATATATATATACATATATGTATATAAATATATATATATATATATATATATATATATATATATATATATATATATAAATATATATATATATATATAAATATATATATATATATATAAATATATATATATATAAATATATATATATATATATATATATATATATATATTTTTTAATGAAAACTTAATTATATAAATATATATATATATATATATATATATATATATATATATATATATATATAAATATATGGTACTTTTCTGTTTTTCCTCCCCCCCATTTTTTTCACTTTTTGTTGTTTTTTTTAATTATTCCTAAAAAAAATTTTTTTTCACTTTTTGTTGTTTTTTTTAATTTTTTTTTAATTAATTTTTTAATTTAAAAATTAATTAAATTAATTTAAATTTGGAATTAATGTCACATAACAGTGAGAATAAATTTTGGTACTTTTCTGTTTTTTTCCCTCCATTTTTTTTAATTTTTTTAATGAAAACTGCTCGAAATGGGTTAAAAAGTGTTACTCCACAAAAATTGAGATGGGAAAATGCATTTGAAAAAAAATATTTTTTTTCCGATTTTAAATTTCTTTCCCATTTTTATGTGGCAGAATCAGTTTTTCAAAAGTTAATGTGTTGTTGGGGAGGCCTGCTGTAAAATAATTGTAAAATAAATTGTAAAATAATTGCTTAATTGTAAATTGCGTTGAAGCTTCGGAAAGGTAAGACGTCAAAAATAGAGCAAAATTTATTCTCACTGTTATGTGACATTAATTTAAAATTTAAATTAATTTAATTAATTTTTAAATTAAAAAATTAATTTAAAAAAATATTAAAAAAAAATTTTTTTTTCTTTTAAACGTGTTTTTCCACCATAATTTTGGTTAATTACTACTTTCTAATCAATTTTAAAAGCATTGCAACAACCAAATGTGAAAAAAATGGGGGGGGGGGGGGGTGGAAAACAGAAAAGTACCAAATATATAAATATATATATATGTATATATACATATATATATAAATATATATATATATATATATATATATATATATATATATAAATATATATATATATATATATATATATATATATATGTATATATATATATATATATATATATATATATATGTATATATATATGTCAATATATATATATATATATATATATATATATATATATATATACATATATATATATATATATGTATGTATATATATATATATATATATATATATATATATATATAAATATATAAATATATATATATATATATATATATATATAAATATATATATATATATATATATATATATATATAAATATAAATATAAATATATATCTACAATGTTGGACAAAACGAAATATCCGTTATCCTCTGACATTATTAGGAAAACTAGATGAAAAAATTTGTTTTTTTTTTATTTTTATTGCTTATCTAATATGTGTATTATAAAAAAACCATAAAAATGACAATTCAATCTTTTCATTAACAATATATAAAAGTAAAATATATCTCGGAACTCAAAATTTGCCTGGACAAAACTAAAGCACCCCCTTAATATATAGTAACTTTTTCGTACCGCTACTGACGGCGGACCCGTAAGTAGGATACAGTTATTGCATTCGAAATGCGTTTGCCTTATTTGAATCAATAAAATTCCATAATTAATGCAGCATTTGCGGAAAAGGTTTGCCTTGAATAGAGGTGCGCAATATGTGTCTTAGTGTTAACACGTTAAGAAACTAAAAATGGCAACAAATACATATTGCGGAGAAATTAAAAATATATTTAATTATAAAAGCGGTTTATCGCGATATAAAATTAGTAAAAGTTATCCATCAATCGGTCAGTTATATAGCGGCTAATCAAAATGTTAATGCTGACGGGTCGTATTTCTCCTGTGCATTCTGTAGGAAGGCCTCGAAAAACATCACGAAGAGTTGATTCTTTGATTAAAAAATAATTTTAGTTGAACCTACGGTCTCTTCTAATCAAATTAAAAATGATTTCAAACTAACAGTATGTGCAAGGACCATTAGGAGAAGAGGTAAAGAAGCTGGTTTACCGGTTTGCCGACCTGCAAAAAAGCCTTTCATATCAGAGAAGAACAGAAGGGCCAGGTTTAAGTTTGCCGAGGGCAATTTGGACTGGAGTATTCAAAAGTTTAGAACTGTATTATTTTCCGACGAATCGAAATTTAATTTAAAATATTCAGGCGGAATAGGACATTTATGACGACCAGAAAGACAAAGATTTAACCCTAAGTATTGCATCCCAACAATCAAACATTGAGAAGGTAATGTCTTGCTCTGGGGTTGCTTTTCAGTACAAGGTATTGAGCCAATTCATCGAATCGATGATATTATGGATCGTTTCGTATACTTGACATATTACAAAACATAATGCTGCCGTACGTTGAAGAGGAGATGCCTCTAAAATGGAGATTTCAACAGGACAACGATCCCAAGCATACCTCTAAGCTGTGTAAGTCTTGGCTGCAAGCAAATAAGATAGAAGTTTTGGATTGGCCTGCGCAATCTCTCGATCTCTACCCCATTGAGAACTTATAAGAAATTGCCAACAAGAGGATCAACAGGGGAAACTGCAGGACAAAAACGCTACTTTTCGACGCAACTAAGACAGCATGGGAAAATATTCCCGAACAGTTCATTGACAATTTATTATATTTATCTTCTATGCCAAAAAGATGTGCTGGTGTTATTAAAAACAGAGGATTTGCAACGAATTACTAAAACTAACCTAAATTTGGTATAAATGCTGGTCATAGCCTAGGGGGTGCTTTAGTTTTGTCCAGGCGAATTTTGAGTACCGAAATAGTTAATACTTTTTTTTTTGTTAATGAAAAGATTGAATTGTCATTGTTATGGTTTTTTTTTTGTAATACACATATGTATAGATAGCAGCGATGAATTTTTTTCACACATTCATAATTTATTTTATGCTTGGTTTTTCCGACAATTTATTTGTTGATAGAATTATAAGGGTCCAAGGGGTGAAGGTTAATTTTTCTTAATTTCTAGAATATTTCTGTAGACGCCCAGGATTGTTTTCTACATTTCCACGATCAATCCCAGACTTCCCTGATTTTTATAAACTTTTATAACTTTCTTTATATTCGCAAGGTTGTTTTTATTAGATTTCTACGATTTATTTATTATATTTATTTATATTTATTATTTAGAGAGAGAGAGAGAGAGAGAGAGAGAGTTATTTCCCCATGTACTTCTCGCTGCATTCCACTTGTTTCTCATATTTTTGGGCTTAGCATCCTTCAAACCTTTCTTGACATCCATCCAAAGATGTTCCAGCGTATTCAGATCCGGCTACACCATAACAGGGATATTATAATCCAGTTATGCTTTGGGTCATTGTCGTACCATCGTAAGGGTTTTTCTCATCGATGTAGGTCAACATTACGGCTTCTAAAATATTATTAGCGTATGAGGTGTCATCTATCTTCCCAGATTGGCGGCAATTAACCTTTTTCTTACTGTCCATATGGTAAATGATAATTCTAGTTCATTTTTTATTTGAGAAGACAATATAAAGGGGTGTTTTGTAACGATCCGTTTGGTCTTCATTTACCTACCACTACTTTCGACTACCACTAATTTCGACCTTCGGTGACCAATTTTTCACATTAGGTATCTAACAAACGTATTGCCTTCGCTGAGTAGTTTTTTTTTATTAGAAGCCGTTGTTTGTTAATACAATGCTGGCTTCTTTTCGTTGTAAGGAAAAAATTGACTTGTTTCAAGGAATATTAAAAATGGAACCCACGAAAAACAGCACATGTTTAGTTGTAACGAAAAAATTTATTGCGTCATAGGTTTCCAGATTGCGTGAAAGCGGGGAGAAATGCCTAAATGGCCGACTACTAGGGCAGTCAGTCACCCTACTCACCATCAATCATATTACAATCTCTCAACAAATTCGATAAACACAAGACTTGGTAGGCACATTATTTTATTTGGCTCCAATTCACCACAATACAGCTCAAAGTTAGTTTTCTCAAAAATTAAATTTCAGAAAGTTGTATGATATACTATTATTGACTAAGCACTTTTCCTAAATAACCTATTTTGCTTTTATAATTCGGTGGAAATCTATTGGAATTCTCATAAATGTTGTTGGTTTTCTTAAAAACAAATAAAACAGCGAAGAGCTCCTGATACAAGCAGCACGACGAACTTTTCCGGATATCAAAATATCTAAAACTAGTAAATAGTTCTATAACTGAACATTTATCCTTAACTACCTGTGTGCGCTACTCCTCTCAAAATATGATGCGCCAAACTGTTGTGATGGTGCGTGCGTTCATTGAGACAGGCTGTAAAATGAATTTCATAATTCTGCCGCGTGTCGCATCAGACTTAATCACACACATAGCTTGATGTTATGCCCAGGAAAATTTATTTCATCATTTGTAATAATACCATCGAAACATTTCGAAAAATTCTTTGTTTCTTTTTGCACGAAATTATTGCCAGAAGTAAAATGATCGCAGACCGAAGACAAAACGTACAGGTTAAAGTGTCACACACATATACTTATGACTCATTGCTGTTGGACTTATTTTTCATTTGACCGCAAAAGGCATTGCTCCCATCAAGCTGACAACGAAAACCAAAACAACTACGGCAGCGCGAGCAATGAACGCAAAAAAGCTTACAAATACACAAGGTCGGGAGACCAGACGAGGTAAACAGACGACGAGACGATGAATTCTTTCACAAATTAAAGCTTTGGGTCGGGGGCGGGAGAGATGGGGTCGTTAAACTTTCCATTTGCTCTCTTTCTTTCGTTTTGAACGGCGTATATACAATAATACGCAATACTTTGAAGCTTAGCAGATTACCGATTAACTTTGTTCTCATAATGTATTATTGCGAAAAGTAGTTTTCGGAAAAATAACTGTTTAGAGTTTGAGTAGGTATATTGTCAAAAATATATGCATGCACACAAATCAGTTCAGATGCTGACTAATAAAATAATCCGAAGATGCGTACTATCAAAGTACGAAAATATAGAGTGGGATGAGCTCAACAGCGCCATGTTATTTTGATATTCTATTAATTGGATATTTTCACCTGAGCATTAAACGCTTATCTCGTCGTAAACGCTAGAAAATTTTAAATACGCACATCTATTCTTCGGTGGAGAGAAAAAGTATTCGTACTCGCAATAATGAAAAAATAAAACAATCATAGCAAATACAATCAAAAGCAAAAGATTATAAACTGAATCACAATTTGTTTTCAACATTGCCTACTTCAATTTTTGGTCAATCAATTAAAAACATAATTCAATAGACTAAATTTGAAAAAAAAAAAAATTGAAATGCGCAATTTAATAAAAATCATATCAAGCAAAAAATTTTGTGCGTCTGAATTCCGAGAACATAATAGTTTTCCAAGAAAAATCCTCAAATGCAAGAGAAACATGTTTATGCATGATTGGTAGATGTTACTGAAATCTTGGAATCAGTTCATAGTTCTCAAATCAGTTTTTGCAAGTTTAGTAGAATTAGGCTCTAAATGAACCTAGATTTGGGGCAATGGCGTTTTTTGTGATATTTATTTTTTTTGCAGCGAAATATGCTAAATTTGTTTAAACACTTCTAAAAAAAAATATCCTTTATCATGTTTTTTTTTCGTCAGATATAGATAGGTTCATATAGAAGCGAAACCTGTTTTCAAAGTAGTAAACAAAATTAAAAAAGAGACATAAAAATATAGAGAAGAATCAGGATTTAGAATGTGAAACCGCATTTCAGATTAACAACCAGGAAACCAAATTAAGATGAACTGTTCGTTCTCAACATACATAAACAATTTCATCCTTCTCATTCAATATAAAGAGGAATTTCAATTATGAATGACGTTGTGAACAGTCGTTTGTTATTATCACTGTACTTAATAAATGTACTCGAGTAATGAACTTGGTGTTGAGCCTAACTTTGACACCATCATTTCCGGATTGTTAGCTAAATAACAAAAACTAGAGACTTTGTTCATTATTAGGAGACGATTAATTAAGCGTATGAAAAATTGGGAAAGTTTACGTCAGTTCTCGTTAGAAGATTTAAGGTCTGTTTTGCTGCAAAATTTGGCTTGCAACAAAAGTACAAAAACGACTTTCTGCGAATATCTATTTTAATATATTATAATATATTCAGGTACGCGAACAGACCATTAGTACATCAACGTTAATTGACTGCTGTATGTCACTATCGTTTTAGTGACATACAGCTTCAAAGTAACACAAAACACACAATGCAGAAAACACGCGGCATAATGAAATTTTAAACTCTCAATGTGATAATACATCGCAAATCGAGAACCATCAAAATACTGCGGAGACGCTTTCATACTAGCAATCAGCGTTGCCAGATTGGTGTATTCTTAGGGGAAATTTGGCAGAATAATAGTCATGGGAGTTTGTTTTGGGGAAAATGCATCGTCAATAAGTTTGAATTTTGAAGATTTTAAATTCGACACCGCGATATGTTCATAGATCATTATCCCAACTACAACTACATCACGCACGATGTACATATTATTACATTAATGCTGCATAGACATAGATTTAGTCTCAAATTATAAACACCAATTTATATTATTCTGATACATTGCTCAAAATAAAATAAATTCAATTCAGTATTTATTGTAAAGCTAAGTGTTGTCCTAAAGACAGTAAGAATAATCATAAGGTTTTTTTCTTGAGACAAATTCCTTTGTTCAACGGAAATTTAAAATTAGCTGTAGCTAGTTGTTTAACTGTTTTGGCTAGTTGCAATTTTACTTTGGCAGTTATGATATATGTAGCTGTAACAGATGGAGAAAAATCCTATGGCAGGTTTTATGACGCCTCGTAACAAAAGCAACAAAAAGAAAATAATGATGATCTTGGCAGCGTAATACCGAAACCAGCGTTAAAGCATACAATGACACAAAAAATGGATAGTGAAGCCTTGATCAACACATTTGAGTATTTTATGCAGAACATACCCAAAAGATACCTCGCAGAACAACAGAAAATGACGGAATCATTATTATTTAAAGCTTAGTACTGTGTTCGATTTCACGTGAAATTTTCATCCAAAATTTCACGTGAAACTTGTTCCGGCGAAAAGTTAGCTTGAAAATAAGCTAGAGTTGTACTTACTTTTTAGCGCGAAAAGTTGCTCCTTTCTGTCAAAAGCTACTTTCGGAATTGAAATGCAGATGGCTTTGACACATGTCTCCAATCTTTTCACGCCAATTTAGTTCGTGCGGTTCATTCTTTCGAGCTAAAAAGTTACATTTGGTGTTTGAATTGTGCAAATGTCTTTCCAATAAGAAAATCGATCGGAAATTGAAATGTTTGCCATTTCATCTGTCAGAAATGATAAGTGTATCCGCTTTTCGCCATTTTAAAAATTTTCGCTCGAAAGAATGACCAGATAATGGAGACATGTCAAAATTTAGCTTCACGATTAACTCAGTACCAGCCTTAAGGTTAGACAGATAGGTTAAGGATTTAAGGTTGTACAGAAATTATAGTAGATATAAAGCGGATACGAAAAATATTTATCCAGTAATGGTAGAAACATATGAGGCTGATGGATCTAAAGCAGACGAATAAAGATTTTTTTCATTTGGAGAAAAGGATTTTTTTCATTCGGGAAAATAGGACAAAAAACTTATATTTCTGTCTGTTAAATCTGTCTGGTTCGTAGAAATAATATCAACAAGTGGGAAAATAAGTATCAACCTGATTGTTTTTAATTCTTGTTATGAATATATTCCACAACATTGGTTTCCTGATCATTACTGTATAGTTTTTTGATGAAAACGCAAGGTTCCATTAGACTCCTGACTTCTGTTAAATCCTTAATCACACAAATTCACAAAAGCATTGAAGGTCCATAAGGCCGAAAAAGGAAAATAAACCAGAAGTAGGAACGAAAATAGTGACGAAACAGGTTTAACAACTTCTCGGAGCTCACTAAAAAAGTGTCTAGGCGAACCGCTTAGTGATATATTCGATCCACTAACTGGGGGGCGTTGCGACAAGCCTACTGACACCGCATTGAACCTTTACTTTCCGATAAGAACATTCGAGACCCAGCTGAGCTTCTGCCAAAAGCTGAACAGCTTTGGAATCGCTGATTACAATGCCCGTGGTCGAACCCGGCGTGCGACATCCTTTTTACAGATGAGTCGTAGATTCAACAGCATCCAATATTTAGTCGATAGAATAGGACAGTGAGAACCAGCAATGCCGTAATACAGACCCCGAAACTCGATTTGAAAGTCATGGCTAGCTGGCAGAGAAAGCAGTCGCGGAAAAAGTCGACTTTATTCTGTTGAGCAAGGAGTGCCACGAAGCACCCATATTCTAAACTGTAAAGAAAACGAAGGAAGACATACTTTATACTAAGTATACGTATTGTTACTTTATAATATTAAATCAATCTCTTTTCATTTAAATTTTAAACCAGAAATACTAAGGGCAGAAACATTTGCGCCACCCTGTAGTTGTAATATCTTAGAAATCATATAGTCAATATCACCAGGCAAACAGTGTGCAGTAGAAGAAGCGGCTAAATTGTATTCAAATTCTACTGAAAAAATACTGCCAAAAATATTTGTTAAATTTAGCGGTAAAACTCCTAAATTGGTCACACTGATTCCAAGCATATTATGGTAAATCTTCGGGTATTAAATGTAGTTAATTTATTTGCTGACTATTCGACCAAATATTGACTCGAATTCATTCTAAAACATTTCGCATGTAAGTTGAAACTGTAATTGAAAAAGGGCTAATGCAACGTGATGTTACATTACCACTTGCTCGTTTTTTGCCGTTGCGCAATCACAACCAATAACGTGGGCAGTAGAAATTGATATGAATAGATATGCTAATGGGAAACGTGCAGAATATGACATGAGGTATGTCTTTTTATGCTAGTTTATTCTTCGGCCGCTTCCATGTGATAGATTTAGGTGGCTCTTTCAGCCGTTATACAGCTTAATAATAAGTTGTTAACTTGACTTAGCTGCACTCATCTATTTATGTATCTCCAAAGTCAAGGTCGATTTTCTCGAAAGAAAATTGTCTCAAAAGAAGATTGTTTTTCAGTACGCAGGAAATTTGCTGTAATAAAATTGTTTCATTCATTCAAGCTTTGTTTTTCAAAGCT
Organism: Nemotelus pantherinus; assembly: GCA_963978885.1. Classification (NCBI taxonomy): domain Eukaryota; kingdom Metazoa; phylum Arthropoda; class Insecta; order Diptera; family Stratiomyidae; genus Nemotelus; species Nemotelus pantherinus. The sequence goes on from OZ022267.1 coordinate 833,215, forward strand.
CGACGTCGGTGAATTAAGCTCAATCTATTATAAAACCATCAACTTTACGGTCACGTGTAACAATACGCTCCTTTATCCCAACAACACGTGGACTGATC
>OZ022267.1:838312-918312 GCA_963978885.1 Nemotelus pantherinus
AAAATTGTTTTCTCCTGAAAAAGTAATTTCTGATGTGTCCAATATAGACTATTAAATGATTTGCTACTATTTAACCTGATTTCATGAAATTGCCTTATCAATATTTTTTTTTTATATCTTATTTCAGATGTTTTGATAAATAATGGTGGCGGAATTCGTCGCCCGAGAAGAAACCAGCTCCCCAGTTAACGGAGAGACACCAAATCACAGTCATACTCAATCCAGTATGCCGTCACATAGTAATGCTAGCAGCACAAACATGCGTTTAGATTCAAGCTCACCGATTTTGCAAATCAATACAAATTCAAGTGATCCAAGATTGCCAAGTGGTGGGAAAGGTTCTCAGACATTCATCCATGACCACAGCAATTTACTTTTAACACCAGGGCCTATGAGTCCTCGATCGCCAAGTAGCGAAAGTTATATTGGAGTCGGATTCGATTTTTCAGCTCAGCTCAAACGAAAAGAGTTATTCACACAAAGAAAGCAACGCGAATTTATACCGGAAAGTAAAAAAGATGATAGTTATTGGGACCGACGGCGCCGAAATAACGAGGCAGCGAAGCGGTCCCGCGAGAAACGACGATACAATGATATGGTACTGGAGCAGCGTGTAGTTGAATTGACCAAAGAAAATCATGTCCTTAAAGCACAGCTAGAAGCAATCAAAGATAAATTCAATATTACAGCAGAAAACTTAATAAGTGTAGACCAAATAATGGCTACACTGCCCACCAGTGAGCAAGTGCTAAGTATTACGAAACGTGCGAAGCTTAGTAATGCGGTTCCGTCTTCAGTAATTTATCCTGGATCGCCAAGCCCAGTTCCTCCGCCAACTTTACACCAATCGTTGGTAGTAGATTGTCCGTCGTCGCCCAACAGACAGCAGCAGCCGCTGCAAACTCCGCAACAACATTCGAAACACGCAAATCAACCTATTCATTTGGCTACTCCGCATCACTATCGAGCCTGCCAATCGACTTCACCATCTCTTATGGATTATCACGATCCCGAAGCACCGTATCGACAAAATAATAACAATAATTTAACAAATACCCAGCACATGCATCACCATGCGAACCACGTGCATTTCACGACAACCGCTAACATCACAACTATGCCAGCTGGAAACATTGGTGTTCCGACACCGCCTTCTCCCACTCAAATATCCGCCACAGCAGTCGCCCTTGCCACCAACATTTCGAACATTTGCTACTCGACGACAGGTTCGGTGAATGCTTTCGCAGCCGCACAAGCGACATCTGCCGGCACTCCATTGAGCGAATTGCATCAGTACGATGCAGCGACACTTATAACAACTACAAGCAACGTCCTTAACCTATCACGGAGAGCTCAATCGCCTTACGAACTATCTAGTGGTGCTGGTTCGGGAACAACGTCTGGCGATGACGAACAATGTGATAACCAACCTAATACGGACATCAATAACAGCTTACCCCTTAAGTTGCGCCACAAATCACATTTGGGTGACAAGGATGCTGCTACGGCACTTCTCGCTCTACAGCATATCAAACAGGAACCAGGATCTCGAGCCTCTCCCCCTTGGGATGGCGAAGGATCCAGTGACGAGCGGGACTCGGGCATTTCGATTGGCACTGATTGGGCACCCGGATTCCAACGCAAACCTCTGCTCGACAAAGAGGAAGAAAATATCCATTTAAAATCCCAGCTTGCTCGACTTGAATCCGAAGTTGCTACCATCAAGAATATGATGATCTTGAATACGACGGCAGGTCAGGGAGCCGCAACTGCAGCACAGTGAAAAGTTTGAGGAAGCCGTGTTTTGTGCATCCTGTCAAGATTGAGGGAAACGTTTTTTTTTGTTTCGATGCGGAATTTGTGATTCAACAGTATAAACAAGAATACATTGTAAAATTGTTTTTTTTTTTTTTTTACTAAACATGCACTCTGTAACATTGTAAGTTTCATATGGAGCATATTACTTTGTTACCTAGAATTTTACGGACTGCGTTTGCGCTGCAGCTTACTATTAGTAAAACATTAATCACTACGGAGCTACAACAGAATGGCGTTATTTTTGAAAAGCAATTGTTTTAATGATTAAATTATTCAAATGAAAACTTTAGTCTATGCTCTTCGTTAGATATATGGCCAAAATGTTTAACCTATCTGTCCAACGTGCCTTATTCAAATGAAAATGCCATTAGTAGGTTTACATCTGAGAGTTCCAACTTCGTCATGATTGCCTTCTAATCACAAAAAAAAAAGAGAAAACAATTGTTTTTATATATAAGTATTTTCGAAACCGAATGAAAATATTCTGTGCCGGTCGGAGGAGACTCAAATCTTTGTGCCGAGGAGTTTTACTGTGCGAAAAGGTGTTGTGAAAGGTTGTGCAGCTGTAACGAATACTTTTATGTTCTACACTTTGTTCTTCCGTGCAAGTCCGACTTAAAAATGTTTTATCGTCGTTTCATGGTTTAAACCGTCAGCCATCCATCTGTCCATTTCGCATGCTTATTTTCTAGATGAAACATATGATAGGGAGGGCAGAGTCGTGTATGGTATAGGATGGTAAGTGTTTGAACGTTATTAAATCATTCAATTTCCCGCCTCATAAGTGTATAAATTTTACGCGTGTCAGTCAATTTTGAAAAGTAAAATTGATCACAAACACATTAGTAGATTCAGTATCTAGTTCAAAGATTTTTCCTATGGTTCGATTGCGAAAAATATAAATTGCTTCCATATATTATTTTTGCTTAAAGTGCATAAAAAATGATTTGTCAGTCGGAATGTTTTAAAGGCATAGCTTAAAAATTAATATGTTAATTTCCAGAAGATATATGTGCATTGAAAGATTTACTTTACTTGAATTAACACTTTTAGCAAGCCGAAATATCGATCAGCCTCCTATATTATCAAAATTTCTGTGTTACTTAAATGTGAGATATATCTCAAAGCTAGCGGCGTGCTGTTAAATGTTGCATGTCTGTTTATGACCATTCGCTACCTGGAATGAACTCAAAACCATCTCATCGTCGCGATGCATCGTTTGAGTTTAACCCTTTACTCATGCAATGTTGTTGTTTTTTTTTTGCATATTCTTTGATATCTTTTCGGAAATTTTAGAAAGCAATATATACATATGTGTATATTTGCCCATAAACACCATTCTTTCATTTGCCTGAATAATAGTGTATTCCTAGCGTCAAGAATATATTTGAATTTCACATTCTACATGGCCATAGTTGCATATCAAATATATAAGATAAAATCCTAACAAAGGAATAAATTAGTGTAAAAGTAAGTGTATATGTTTTTAAAAAAAAAAAAACCTTGATTGCATCATACAACTATAACGAACACCCGAAACAGAAAAAAAGCGAGAAGCATTGATCTACATACAAAAAAAAAAAAAACAAAAGACAAATCGTTTTCGAACTTATTTTTTTTGGAAGCAGTCTGATTTCTTTAAGAAGAAATTGCTACACTATCTTAAATGTATAGAATGCTATGTTTAATGTATAAATTATTCATACTTAAGATGTATTCTAAGGCTAAATGTGATATTCAATGGTTCTATATATTCGATCATATTAAACTATCTCTTATTCAGGTAGTGTAGTTCGAAATTAATTGTGGGATCGGGGTCATAGTGAAAACACAAATGCATAACATTTTTTTTTTTCATTTACAGTAAACAATTTAAGTATTGTTTCATAAATTTACTATCAAAGTATTTATTCTTAATTTATTTTCAATGGTATACATAAATTAAGTCTTGTGCATAAGTAACGGAGTATTTGAGTTGAGAATGTCAATCCATGGCTGAATATTTGATAACTTCAGTTCGAAAACGAATCAGGGCTTGTTTACAGGCCAAAGAAATTCCATTTTAAACATGACTCAACAAATGTTAGTTAGTTTTTATATTTTGACCGATCCCAATACTTGAAGTTCATCGATTCATCTAGAACTTAAACGATCCCATACTTATGCACAATACTGTATTTTCATGCATATGTGAAGAGACGCTACCAACCATAATGGGCCATTTAGACAAGCGTCCATGCATCCGCGCGTCCAAGCGTTTTTAGATTACACGAGTCAAGTCAACTCAAATCCAGTTTTTTGAAGGCGGGGCTAAGGCGATAAGTGGATGGATTTTACACGCTTATGATGATGTTTTTTTGCTCCGTACAAATATATTGGTAACAGAAAGTTGTATGTATTTATCCATATGAGTATATATACCTACATATATATGTTTGTGTCTAGATATTCAGATGCATTCAATTTGTTTTCGTAATAGTCATGCACGTAAGGATGCAAAATATATATTATCCACATCATTATATAAGAAAATAATCATCCACAAAACATATATTTAAATGATCACCAACGAATCATCCACACATGCCACTGCGCGAAAGAAATCATTTTAAAATGTATTGTACATGAATCAGCATACTCCACCTCCTTCGCTTTAGACCCGCCTATATAAACAAAATCAAATTGACTCGTGTAAGCAAAACACGCTAGATCGCATGGACGCGTGGACGCATGGACGCCAATGTAAATGGCCCATAAGTTGTACGCTATTAACTGCCTAGAAGCAGATATGATTACACCGACCTCGTATGAGCGAAGAGGAACCTGCTCGGAAAACCATTTGCGGCAGATTTTACGGGGACGAAAATGGGAGAGACCTTGTTTTTGTTGGAGTGATGGCGTTGACTATACTGCTCGGAACTTATGGGTGCCTAATTGGGTGACATCTGTTCGCGATCGGGACCGGTAGAGAAGTTTGTTGAAGATGGCCAGGACTCGACACCGGTTATATATATATATATATATATATATATATATATATATATATATATATATATATATATATATATATATATATATATATATATATATATATATATCTATATATATATATATATATATATATATATATATCTATATATATATATATATATATATATATATATATATATATACATATATATATATATATATATATATATATATATATACAGGGTGTTTGGTACTAAATGAACACTATTTTAAGGAGGCGTTTTTTGACATATTTTGAGTAAAAAATCGTTCTACAGGATGGTCCGGATTTCAAAACCTACGGAGTTACAGGGTGTTCAAAAAAACTTGTTTGGACCGGTACCCTGACACACTTGAATCGTTATATCTTGAAAACTAATTATCACAACGCAAAGTTCTATAGCGCGTTTATTAGACAATTAAATTACTTTTTATTTAATGTATTGCACTTGATTGCAGTTGTACCGAGTTTTAGATATTTTCTTCGAAACACAAATTTTTTTAATTTTAACCCCGAAAATTCTGTGTTCCAGGTCGTTTTCCTTAGAAAACCTCATTATAATGTGCCACTTTCATTTAAATATTTTGATAAACCATATTACTGGCTACAAAAGTTACATACATTCCAATGACTTAGATTCTACCATTTCACAAGTATTAAGCGAAAATGAATATTGCTGAAAAACTAAATATGCCATAAAGTGGCCCTCGTTGTCTATCTACACTTTTTTCTTGAACTGAAAGTATTTAATAATGATTTTCATGCTTTATTTCAAAATTTTTAATCTACAGTAAGTGTTCAAAATTGCCACCTTCATTTTGAATACATGCCAAAGCTCGTTTGGCAAGCGTTCTTTTCATATTCATGTCTCTCAGCTGTTGCCTCACTTCTGTTGCAGCATCATCGATGCTGGTATTTAGTTCTTCTAAATTGGATACTTCCATTGCGTACACAAGGTCCTTCATCCGTTCCCATACAAAAAAATCCATTACAGTCAGATCAGGAGACCTCGCAGGCCAGTGTACTGGTCCATTTCTACCGATCCAGCGATTGGGATAGTTGGAATTCAACCAATCTATGACTGGTCGGCCGTAATGAGCTGGAGCACCATCGTGTTGGTAAAACATGGAAACCAATCGTTGCATAGGAATATCTTCCAATAAGTCCTGCAGATCATGTGTTAAAAAATGCAAGTAGCTGGTACTATTTAGGGTAGGCGGGAGCCTAAAAGGCCCAATCAAATTATTGCCAATCACTCCTGCCCATAAATTAACGCTGAATCTATGCTGAAATGATGACGTTCTTGCAGTGTTTGGATTGTTCTCAGCCCACGTGTGTAAATTGTGGAAGTTTGTGATACCGTCCCTCGTAAATAAAGACTCATCCGTCCAAAGAATGCTGTTGACAAAATTTTCGTCGTCTAATTGTCTCTCAAGGAGCCAATTGCACAATTCCATCCTTTTGGGCAAATCGATGGGTAGGAGCTCCTGAACTGGTGTGTGATGGTAAGGATGTAGACGGGCTGCTTTCAAGATACTCCAAACTTTCCAGCTAGACACGTTAAACCGTAACGCTAAGCGTCGAATACTGGTTGATGGGTCAGATTCCACTGCATGCAATATTTCTTCTTCGGTCCGTACAGCGGTTGCAGTTGTAGGATTTGCGTTTACTCGGCTCGTTCTGACGTTACCCGTTTCCCGAACCTTTGCGTAAAGTTGTTGAAACACTCTCCTTCCAGGAATCCGTCGATGGGGGTATCTCTGATGATACAAAGATTGCGCCGCTGCTGAATTTCCCCGGCACTCCCCATAGACGTACAAAATATCTCCATATTCTTCGTTAGTGTAGCGAGGCATTTTCCATGTATTTTCGTAAATTTTATTTAGATCTTGTTGTTCGAGTAATGCACTGAAACTTACAAGAATTTGAAAGTGATTCTGTTTTTATGCGTTTTCAATTTTTTAAGTATCCCACTAATAAAGGCGAAGAACTGGACATGCTTTTACCTCTCACATCTAGATAGGTGCATCAATTATGTTGAAACTAATTAAAATATAGTTAAGTTTATTGATACTTTAAATAGCAATAAATGGGTACTAAATTACTTTAGTACGACTAGCATATTAAACTTTGCTTTTTAAAGGAGGACCGTTTTATGACATATTTATTTTTTAAGCGATATTTATTTTCGCTCAATACTTGCGAAATGAGAGAATCTAAGTCGTTAAAATGTATGCATTTTTTGTAGCCAGTAAAATGGCTTATCAAAATATTTAAATGAAAGTGGCACATTATAATGAGGTTTTCTAAGGAAAACGACCTGGAACACAGAATTTTCGGGGTTAAAATTAAAAAATTTTCTGTTTCGAAGAAAATATCTCAAAACTCGGTACAACTGCAATCAACTGCAATACATTAAATAAAAGGTAATTTAATTGTCTAATAAACGCGCTATAAAACTTTGCGTTGTGTTGTGATAATTAGTTTTAGAGATATAACGATTCAAGTGAGTCAGGGTACCGGTCCGAACAAGTTTTTTTGAACACCCTGTAACTCCGTAGATTTTGAAATCCGGACCATCCTGTAGAACGATTTTTTACTCAAAATATGTCAAACAACGCCTCCTTAAAATAGTGTTCATTTAGTACCAAACACCCTGTATATATATATATATATATATATATATATATATATATCTGACTTATGAATATATATGTATGAGAGTGTGTGATTTATATATTTATATATACATATGTGTGCGTATGTATGTTTTCGTGTATGTGTGTTTGTGCATGTTGTTTTGTATATAGTGAGCTTTAGCATATTGTGTATTCCTAATTAAGTATTTCAAAAAAAAAAATTACAACTCTTAATGTATCGTACTCCATATTATCAAATCGTCGTCGTTAAACGAACTACTATTTATTTTTGGTAAAAATACGCATATCAATCACCAAACTTTCGACAATTGTAAGGTATATTTTTGTTTATACATATATTTATATATATATATATATATATATATATATATATATATATATATATATATATATATATATATAATATATATATATATATATATATATATATATATATATATATATATATATATATATATATATAATATATATATATATATATATATATATATATATATATATATATATATATATATAAATATAAATATATATATATATATAAATATATATATATATATATATATATATATATATATATATATATATATATATATATATATATGTATATATATATATATATATTGATGCATGTAATAATTTTGTATGAATATATTTTCTTGCGGATAGCTTTCCTTCCTCGATAATATAGCAAACGGAGTTCATGTATTGTGTAAATTTCATTCCAAAATTTTCTACACTTAGTTGTGAGTTAGTTAATTTTTTTAAAACTATATAGTAACAAGACAAGGCTGATATGTACACACTTGTCAAATATTAATATTCGATTTATTTTGGCGACGAAAATGAAGTAAACTGATATATCTCTTTAAACGTTTCAAAATAACAGAGCTAGAAATTTACATTTAAGTTATAAATAAGAATAAGGAAAATATTATGTATCAATAAATTAGATTGAATTAAAAATATTTTAAGACCAGAATATTAATTAACCCTTAAGCTATATTATTATACGTATTTTTACATAGTAAGCATAAATTATATTGACGTTTTTTGAAATAAACTATATACTTATATTTTGCAAAATTACTTGTTTTTAATAGTACTGAAAGACGATATGGCTTTAAAAAGGTTTGAGAAATTTCTGAGCTCATTAGTTTCAACTTCAAGAGTTTCAAGGAAATTTTATTGAATTTTATATCAAGATATTTGTGGAAAAAAAAAATTGTGCAAAGTCTGTCTTTTATAAGGATATCTTTCAATTTTCTACATTTCAATAAAATTCTCCTCAATTGATAAGAGATATAATCGCTCTGTTCGCACACTCTGTGCCAATTGTCTCCTATAACAGAAATAATTTCATTCAAACTTCCTGCTACGTTAGATTGCACATATACAGTTGGGGACAAAACTCTCCATACACCCTCAAAATTTCATAAATTTAGTAGAAAATGCAAATATTTATGAGAATTTTATATGCAACTTTACTGCAAATGTATTTTTATTAACATAAATTTAAAAAAAAAAAGTTACACTAATCAATTTATAACCGTAAAAACACAAAAAAAAAAAAACGAAAGGCAGTAGGGACAAAAGTGTTCATACATTATGTAATTGAACTGAAAATTCCACATTATTTAATATAATTATATATTTCAAAATTTTTTTGGGCCAGCGTTGGCATCAATAACAACCTGCACCCGTCGTGGCATTGAATCCGCCAAATTTTTAGTAACTTCCGGAGTTATTTCTCCCCAGGCTTGTTGAAGCGCAGTTTTGAATGACTCCTTGCTGCTGGTGTGAATTTTCGAGATTTTCCTTTCCATAAGTTTCCAAGTATGCTCAATGGGGTTTAAGTCTGGCGACTAAGGAAGGGAATACAGCTGCATTGATGCATAATAAAGCAACCAGTTCTTTACAAAACGTGCAGTATGTTTGGGATCGCTGTCCTGTTGGAATATCCAATGCTGGCCAAGACCCTAATTGTCTACGGAAGGTTGCAAGTGTTCTTCTAACAGTCTTTTATAATAGTATTGGTCCATAATACCGTCTATAAAGACCAATCTGCCAACCCCACCAGCTGCATTTCCACCCCACATCATCACATTGCCACCGCCGTGTTTTGCTGTTGGTATCAAATTCTTCAGTTGCAATGCTGTTCCCTTTTTTCGCCAGATTCTTTCTTTGCCATCATTAGCGAACAAGTTGAACTTGCTTTCATCAGTAAATAAGACAGTTTTCCAGAACTGTAAATCCTTTCCTAAATATCGCTTTGCAAATTCAAGTCGAAGCTGCCTATTCTTTTCAGATATTAGCGATTTTTTACGAGGATCTCTACTTGCATATCCATAGGAACGTAAGATTCTTCGGATGGTTTTAGGGTGAACACACTTATTCGAAGTATTAGCGACATGTTCCGCCAGTTGCCGACCAGTGATCCTTGGGTTTTTGTCGACCTCTTTTAAGATCATGCTGATATCCCGCCTGGAAAGTTTCTTTGGTCGTCCATTTCTTGGCTTATTTTCCACTGATCCTGTGTGTTTATGCTTCTGAAAAATGTATTGGACAGTGGCATGGGATAAATTAAACAAACCTCCAATTGCGCGGTATGATTTTCCATTTCTGTGCTTAGCAATAATTATTTTTTTTATTTCAACACTTACTTCCTTACCCTTGCTCATTTTTCACTCCCTTTGCTCCCAGATTACTAAAACAAACTAATCATTAGATCGCATTCACGCATTTCATAGGAAATACAACGGTTCTTTGAAGAAAAACAACAGTAAAGCAATGCAATGAAGAACAGAGTACACTATCTGATCAATGTATGAACACTTTTGTCCCTGATGAATTTCGTTTTTTCTGGTGTTTTTACGGTTATAAGTTAATTAATGTAATTTTTTTTTAAATTTATGTTAATAAAAATACATTTGCAGTAAAGTTGCATATAAAATTCTCATAAATATTTGCATTTTCTACTAAATTTATGAAATTTTGAGGATGTATGGAGAGTTTTGTCCCCAACTGTACTTATAACTATCTGGACGAACTAATTTGAAGAGCCAAAAAAGAACAACGACAAAAAACTGATTAGTTCATAGCCTTGCAAACGTGCATACAAGCAATAACAACAACTAGTACGCAAGACGTATCTTCTTCCCAATACCTTTCTTCTATGATGCATTCCACATTACTAAGCACATCCAACATTGTTCGAGAGTGAATTTTGGTGCACTGTGCCCCCATTCAAAGTCTGAAGAAAAGTTTTCTTCGCTTCGACGAGTGCAGCCTAAAAGAATTAGAGAGAGGCAGTTTTTGCGACTTTCCAGGTCAATAGAACAGTAAATATATATTTTCTTTGTCCCTCTCTCTCTCGCTGTAACCCGTATCGTCATAACTTTTACTCAATTCTGTGTTACTTCTTTGAATAATTATGAAATCATAATGAGCGGAAAGTGGTCACGCTATTTTGATGAGGCCGTCCAAAGCACTTGGTAAGAAAATCTCACCTAATAATTCTTCGGTTCCGTAGCAAAGTGGTCCGCTGACCCGATTTCACTCCATTGTTACGTTGGCTAACGGCAAAAGCCGGTTACCTACTACACTTTCTTTACACTCACCTTGAAATTACTACTGACTGGAATTCAACTCAGTACGTTTTGGCTGAAACGAGCTTCAGTCGTACATAGAAGTTTATGTTGATGTTACTTAACACTCATCAGTAACGGATTGCAAGGCAGCTGCGTAAACTCATGGTTGTTTTCCCCCCCAGCCGTTTTTCATATTGTGAATTTCTTTTTCTGCGATGCTCGTGCACTTTCTGAAACCCACGTCACAATGCAATACGATCATTCTTTTCGTGGCCCAGATAATGCGTTCGAGAGGTGATTCTAGTTTTTAGCATGATCAACGTATGTATAACTTTCTAAATTTCTATTCATGTTGGAAGAATACATGCCTGCAGTTGTTCAGTAAGAGGAATAGGTTAAAATCAAAGCGAATTGGCGATGATTTGTCTCGGAAAGTGATGACATAGATTATCTGCAATGCTTATAGTTATTTGTTTCTTAAAGTGCGAACAATTAGAAGCTAGTTGGATTGATTTTTCCTTCATCATGACTTAAGGTTTTGTTAGTAAGGTTTTGACTTAAGGTTTTGTTAGTCAGTAATGTGGTGTGAGTTCAAAGAATTCAATATAAAAAACATAAAACGCATTACATACGCAGCCTCAAGGGATTGAGGAAAATCGCCAACGTGCTTACTGGCATTCAAGTCAAAACGGCCTTGAACCGGCAGCCGGAAATGGATCCGTTCAGTCGTCCGATCATTCGCAATATTTTTCGAACATAAGTATATGTGTAACACTTGCAACATTTACTGGAATCATACTTAGTAAAAAGGAGTAAAGCAATTAAATTCTACTACAGAGCTTCGTGTTTTCGTACGAAGACTTCCGCGATTCGATCTGAAGTCGGAAGGTGTAGTATATTCGAAGGGACGATAAGTGGCGACAAGGACTGTTTTGCCAAAAATAAATTCAAGTGAAAGTGTTTTCAACGAAATCATATTTATTGTAGGATGAAAAATACAAAATGGAACAATTATTTGATTTTTTAGCTATCAACTCCCTTGTATATAAACTATTACAATCAAAACAGTAGTTTCACTTTTTATCTTTTATAATACAGTGCGCGAAATAAATAAAATTATAAATTATAACATACTAACTATCCCAAGGTAGTTCTGAGAAAATGAATCGTATCACTTTATTTTTGATCACACCAGAAAACTTTTGCAAGCGAATGATATGTTACGGCTTTTTTAGGCTAGTTGTTAATTTTTCGTTATAGTGAGCTCCTGTTGTCCAAATTCTTAGTGCGAAATAAATATAGCGAATAACTCTACGAAAAATTCGCAAATCAAGTGAATGTATAAAATTAGCAGGTTCACCAAAGCATACGTAGCATTTATTAGAGCAATTTTTAATAATTTTTTTTTTTTGTTTTTTTTTTTTATTCTGTGGAAACTAATAAAAACACCAAGAGGATCAATATTGGCAGCAAAAGAGCAAGCAAAAAATTTAGATTACAGAGATTGAACAGGGATATGTTGAATTACTTGAAAAATCGCGAAAAACCAGAAGATCAAGTGTTGCGTCTTAAGTCAATGAGAAGTCAAAGAGGGAAATAAAACGGGAATACCAAATTTCGATTAGTGACTGCCCAGCTGAAGCTCAATGAAGTCACTCTAGACGATAAATATCATCTACCAAATATTGACTCATTATTAGACAAACATGGTACAGCCCAATATTTTTCAACGATAGATCTCGCCAATCGCCAAATCCTTGTAAAGAAGGAAGATAAGCATCAGACCGCTTTCGTGGCACCGCCGATCTCCACGAGTTTCTAAGAAGGCCGTTTTTAAATAGTTTATTTAGAATTAAAATAACCTCACACTGAGAAACAAATTAATCAATTTTTGAGGACTTACAGGGTATGATTGCAAATTTATACGCAGTGTGCGAAATTAATGCGAATTGTAGGTAATATGTTTTTCAAAATAATAGCCAAATACGCGCAAGCCTAAAAAGATATGAAAAAAAACTGAAAAACAATATTCGCCATCTTTAATTGCTTGTGATACGTAAAGCAGTAACAGCAAGCAGTAATAAAGTATCGCGACAAAGAAAATCGGCCGAATTTCATAACAACACTGCGCACATATTTGAAAATATCTATTCGCACAAGGCCATTACACCGTTTGACCAAGGCCCCCTAAACTAGGCCAGATGGATTTTGCAAAGCAGGTGATGCTAAAGGGGAAGTCAACGTCTATGCCGCACTCGCATTTGTTCAGATCTCCTGAAACGATGTGATCGCATGACCTACCCTAAACATGAGAGGCGATGCAACGATTTGTCAAACAGAGTTCGAAAACGACTTCATGCGTTGCGGTGCCTCCGAAGCCCTGGAACAGGCGAACATGAAGTAAATGCAAGCATGGAATTTCGGCAGCCAAAAAATACATCACGTGTGACTTGATCCATGACGTGTGACGTAGATTTCTTTCATATTTCGCTTGTGCAGGGGAAGAGACTGAGTGGGTGTGTCATGGTTTTGAGGTAGGTCAGTAGTAGCTGAACAGTAAGGGGAATCTGAAGGGAAATTTGGTTGTACGAGAAAATGCAGGGGAAGGGCTGCTTACATTTCGAGTAAATGTACATGCATTTTTTGCGATATTTACATTTGTGTTTAATTTTGAAATGAATAATTTGGATTTAACAGGCGAGAATAGGCATGGATTCTAGAAGTACGGGCCGTCATGCTACGTAATCGTTACAGCTTTGACGTCATTTTTTGCGGGAATTTTGACATTTCCATCAGGCAGTGCCGATATACACAGAGATTTCGCGTGCGGATTTTTAACCCTTCGAGAACACAGGGGGTCAAATTGACCCCAGAGACCTTTTTGGTCGATCGCAGCGCTTAGGTCTGCGGGAAAAGTGGGGTACTATAGGCTCCTAAGTGTATTTCTCTGTCTTGACCAGTGATGCCAATTTAGCTATTTTGTAGCTAGATTTAGCTACAAGAAGAACCTGTTTAGCTACATAATTTTTCATTTAGCTATTGGCTACAAATTTAGCTACAAATTTATAGATTATAAATAATTTAAATTTTTGCTTTGATTGCATTAACTTACAATAGTTTATTAATATTTAAAACTCTCAGTGCTTAAAAATAATTTCCTCAAATTCTAAGGTAATCGCCAATGCTTTGGGTAGTACAATAGTACTACTACTATGTACTATGTCTTTCTGGGCATAGAACAATAATAATCTTTTACGAACAGTTTTATTTCATTTGTTCGATGCGAAGAAAAACCGTGAGTTTTAACTCATTAGGAACTAAAATAGGTAGGACAAACGAAATATGTTTAATCTAGAATACACATTATCTGCCTAAATTTGAAGACAAGAACCGAAAAATTCAGGCGTAGACATAAAGTTGAAATAAAACGTAGACAAAGTGTTCGCAAAACCGCTAGAAGACATTAAAAATCGTGCTCAGTAGAAAATCAAACGTTAGAATTGTGCTAGCTATGTTTTTTTCTTCATTTTGTAGAGTTTTTCAACACAACGAAAAATAAAGACTATATTTTCTGAGTTGGGGCAATGCCTTCTAGATGTACGGGCCGTAATGCAGAATGATGACGTCAGAGCATCGGGACAAATGTTGCGAAAAACACACGTAGTCTTATGGGACGTCCGCGGGAAAATGTTAATTGTACGGGTTGTGTTAAAGTGAGTGAAATGAAAACTAAAGTGGTTTATGCAGAACAGTGCTAGTGAAAAGCTAAAACATAAATTAATGCGGTGCGTGCGGTATAATGTGGAACATTCGCTACGAAATGTTTATCGGTTGGTGTTAGGTTATGTGATGGTTCGCGTCGATTTACTGTCGCGATACAATTAATTGGTACAAAGTGTACGTTATGAATAAATATTATTATTATAACGCGAACACGCACAAAAAAACTAACGTTTTATTCATATTTTAACCAAAAAACCGCAAGTGAAATCTCCGTGTACATCGGCACCGCCTCGTGGAAATGTCAAATTTCCTAAACTCATGCCGTCACGGCGAGAACGATTACGTAGCCTGACGGCCCGTACTTCTAGAAGGCATTGGTTGGGAGCAGTTTGTTTCCATACTTCACATCGGTTGTAAAGGCAGATTTTGAAAACTGTATTTCCAGTATTTTAATTGACGAGTCTACGGACATTTTAGTGATATTTAGCAAACATTTATTACAATTTACTTGAAAGAGCTAGAAAGGGGAGTTGTTGAAAGTATTACTACTGCCATAAGCACGTGCTTAGAAAACTACATCCTAAATATTACAAATATGACAGACAAAGCAAGTGTTATGGTCGGAGTCAATAACGGTGTATTTAAAAAATTAAGTCGTCAAAATCCTTTTTTAATATTAATAGGATGAGCTTGTCATTCCGTTCAGGTTTCAGTTTTTGCAGCTTGAGGATCGTTTCTTCCCGAAACCTTAAAGTTTTTACCTGCAGAAAGTTGTAATTGGTTCTCTAAATTCCTCTGAAGATGATACGGAGTTCATAAACGAGGTGGTTGTGAATAACGGGATCAGTATCAAGGATCATTAACCAATAACTATGGCTAAAACTCCACTTCAGCATAGTCCAAACATCAGAAGAATGTTATTTAGCAAAAACCATTTACAAGGAGTATAACAATCAAAAACCTTTTATATCTCCTATTTCTTCAACCCATTTTAAAGAATGCTTCTATCATGAATAAAAAAATAGAATAGAATTCTGTTGAGCTTAATAAGCTCTTCAACGATTTTTATACTGTTTTATACTGTTAAATTAATAAACTACTCATAATACGATGTACATCCAATATTTTTCCATATCAATTATACACATTAGCTTGATAAAACTGTTTTCCAGAACCTTGAGTTTTTATTGTTGAATTTAGCTACACTTTTTAGCTACAAAGTGAACATTTTAGCTATTTTTAGCTAGTTTTTCCCTCAAATCTAGCTACAACGGCTGGAAAAAAGTTGCCAACACTGGTCTTGACTATAAGTTTACACCGTTCGCATACAGTCCCCATTCGTCAGTCGTCGTTGAGAAGCCTTTGAAGCAGATCATAGGGTCAAATAGACCCCATATGTACTCGACGTCAATTTTGAGGTAAAAATTCAATTGTTTTACAAACGATAGATTAATTTAAAAAAGCCAAAAAATAAGTTTGTAACTGCTATTATTTTTTGTTTTTAGCAATATGACGTATTATCTGCGTTCTAGTGTACGTAATAACTTGTTAGCTGAACACAATGATAAAAATTTTGGCGACAGTGATTCCTCCGAAGACGACCATGTCGCGGAGCAATCAGAATCTGATTATTCAGAAGATTACACCTATTTTTTGCAACTCTTTGTATGGGACTAATTTTTTTTATTATTTTACTATGTCTTGGGAGTATCCACATACATTTGAAGCTCAAAATATTAAAAATTGACAAAGTTATAAGTTTGTTTTAAATATGCAAATTTTAAAATTCTCACAATCGCCACCGTAAATATGCAAAATAAATACTTTTTTCAAGGGTTACTATAGGGTTAATTTTTTTTATGATTTTGTCATACCTTGAGTGTATCCCCCTAAATTTGTAACCAAAAATATTGAAAATTGATAAAGTTACGATTTTTTTGTAAAAAAGCTGATTTTTTGTAAAACTGGTTTTTTTCGCGAATTTTTTTAGGTATGTTAAGGAAATTTAGGCCACTTCTAATGCCTGAGAACTACTAAAAAAAGGCCTTAATCTATACCTAGAATTTTTTTCAAATGAAAATCTTCAGTAGCGGCGATTCTATAGACGTTTAAAAGTGGTTGGGGTCAATTTGACCCCAAGTGTTCTCGATGATCGAAAAAATAGGTGTATTTTCGGAGGGTTAACTAAAATATAAATGCAAATTTAGTTTTTTGTGCGTGGATGCGTTGTAGTAATAATATTTAGTCATAACTTGCATTTTGTGTTAATCAATTGTATCGACAGTGAATCGACACAAAACATTACATAACCTAACAACAACTGACAAACATTTCGTAGCGAATTTTTCCAATTATACGGCACGCACCGCATTTATTTGTGTTTTAGCTGTTCAGTAGCAATGTTCCGGAGATCTCACTTTATTTTCATTTCACTCACTTTGACACAATCTGTACAATTAACATTTTACCGCGGACGTCCCATAAGACTACGTGTGTTTTTCGCGACATTTTTCCCCCAAATTGTGACGTCAGCATTCTGCATAACGGCCCGTATTTCTAGAAGGCATTGCATGGATGGTGCGACAAAGAAATGAGGAATTCCACAAACTTGCCTTTAAGCTCACATTTGCTCATAAAAATATATTTTTTATGTAGATATGTATATATTTTCCTCAACAAAAATGTTATAACGATAGATATTTTTCCGAATAAGAATGTTGTTCTTGTAAAGATCTTTAAATATTGCGTTCTACCTAATGAGATAATTATTAATTTGTGTGTTTATTCGTGAATATTTTGTAGTAAATAAATAAAGTAGGTTGAATTAATTAAAAACGCATCTTGTCAATTGCATAATCGCACCAAAAATCAAACATTGATTTAAATACATATCTCGTATCGAATTTTCGGGGCAAGATTGTTTTTATCTTATTTTAGTTGTCTGCGGAATACCGCTCGATCAAGTCAAATTTATAAAAGCATTGTAAAAACTTGGAACGATTACTTTTTTACTAGCGCACGAACGAGAAGACATAGCTTGCATAGATGCGAATTCCTAGAATTCCTAGTTTTCGGCCATTATGGTAGTGTGTAAATGATAATATTCGTAAATGTTAAGTGTAATTATTGAAGTTTTTGTTTCTTTTATCACATCAATTCGCTTGACAAAATAACTAAACATAGGTGCGATCCATACTGCAGCTACCACAGTGTGCAAACTTTTATCTTTTCTGCAGAAATCCTTAGAAAAATGGTCATTGTGAGTGTGCGTGTGTGAACGTTCGAACACACTCCATAGCAAAATTAAATGAAACGTACTGATATCTTGCCATTGAAATTTTTGCGGGATATATTATTAAGACAAGATGTAGGGTAAATGTACTAGTTTCCGGACAGTTAGTGCATTTTTCAGCTTTAGTTCGGTATTATTAATTAGAAGCTTAACATTTGGTTTACATGCAAGCTTTTTCATACATTGAGATTGGTTATGGGATCTTTGAATGCGTAAAGAAGTCAGTATATATTGATGTAATCTTACACGGAAATTTTAATGAGAATTCATAATAATATTGCAAATATATAGAATTGTTAATATTGAATTAACATAAAATAAATGAAAGGAAGCGTTGTAAATTTAAATTAATATTGACTACACTTATTGACTACGCTTTAGTTGAGAATGCGGACCTGCATAGGCGCTCTCCACAGTAGCACGCTGCTGCTCAGAAATCATAATACTTGCATGGCGCTCTTCTTTGCATTTTTCGTTGCATTATAATATTATTCATCAATATTTTGGCAGAATATTTCAGAAATAATTTATTGAGTTTCGAGTTTTTGTGGCGGGCAATAGTATATGGCGGAACTTCATAGGAAATTAGGTGACCAAAATATGCACAACGATGCAAGCAGAGATTTGTAGAAAAATGTAATGGTATATTACCCTTAATCGTACAACTTTTGAAATTACCGTACCAATGCAGTAACAACCGTACATTTGCTATCCTGGGCACACATTTTTAAATGTTTTAATTGAATTTTGCACGATTCCGAAATGAACACACCTTTCGTTTGCAACGGTCTGAGTACGAAACACGATCTTGATGCCATGTATGAAGAAACCCAAAGGAGCTTGAGAATAATTATTGAGCTGCATAAAAATTCCTGGAAGTCTCGTAAAAATCACAAAATCCTAAAAAAAAAAAAACACTCGTATGAGCTGCAGAATAATTCGGGCACCCGGACACTCAAAAATCCCAAAAGCCTTTCAAAAAACCACAGGATCGTAGGAAAAAAAATCAAAGTGCTCTAGAACAAATCCTCGAAGTCCTTAATGGGAAATTTAGATAAGCGTCCATACGTCCACGCGTCCATGCATTTTTAGATTAAACGAGTCAAGTCAACTCAAATCCAGTTTTTTGAAGGCGGGGCTAAGGCGAAAGTGGTCGGATACGGTGATTGATATACCATTGACTTAATTGTTTTACTTTCGCTCTATGTCATTTCGAGATGATAAGTGGATGGATGGATTGATAAGAGGATGGATATTACACGCTTGTAACGATGTTTTTTTTTTATTTTCATATTATTTGAATTATAATAATTATAATAATTAATATTTGAAAACATCGTCGTGATCAATTTTAAAACATTACTAATTCCCATTCCTCAATTTTTTCCCCATTTTTTTTTCTTCCTTCCAAACAATTAAATTGGTAGCAGACAATGTTATATATTTATCCATATGACTATATATACCTTCATATAAAATTGTTTGTGTCTAGATATTCGTATGC
Source organism: Nemotelus pantherinus (assembly GCA_963978885.1). Lineage (NCBI taxonomy): Eukaryota > Metazoa > Arthropoda > Insecta > Diptera > Stratiomyidae > Nemotelus > Nemotelus pantherinus. Next base: position 857,907 of record OZ022267.1, read on the forward strand.
ATTCTAATTTTCTAAAAAATTCGTAATAGTCCTGCACGTAAGGATGCAAAAAAAATATTATCCACACCATCATATCTTAAAATAATCATCCGCAAAACATATATTTAAATGATCATCAATGAATCATCCACACATGCCACTGAGCGAAAGAAATCATTATAAAATCTATTGTACATGAATCAGCATACTCCACCTCCTTCGCTTTAGACCCGCCTATATAAACAAAATCAAATTGACTCGTGTATGCAAAACACGCTAGATCGCATGGACGCGTGGACGCATGGACACTTGTCTGAATGGCCCATAAAAGATCACAAAATCGTAGAAAATATCAATATACTACACTACTAAGAACTTGCGCCCTTAAGAAATATTGATACATAGTCAATAGGAAAGGACAGGAATCTACACGCAATCAAACATTCATCATCAAAATTCGTATAGACAGCGAACGAAACAACAGGCATCTGCAGCCCGTCCCATAAACAGGACTTCAGGTAAGAAAGACTTTTCGGTTGCTTACATCGGTACAGGACTCTAAATACCATCTCAACATACTTCTTCTTACTTCTCATCGTATACTACCAAGGTTCCATACAGTACAAAAAAAAAATCGGGAGCCAATCAGAATATTGCATTCACCCTCCTCTGTTTCTGAACCGTTTCCAATACGCGAGCATTATACTGGAGGGATGTATCTGTACGGTCTTCATATTCAAAAAACAGCGTAAACATGCATTGGATTAAAACTAAATATTTCAACAGGTACAATTTAATTCGTGTCCCATTATTAAAATAAATGTTTCTTGCAACTATAAAGAATACAAACAACTATCTTCTTGTGCAAATGCAGATGATCCACTCACTGTTCTCAGCAGGATCCAAATAGAAAGTTTTTTCGAAATACTGAAAGATTCACTTTAGCTCATTAGTTTTTTGCTCATTAATTTGCCTTTTTGTGTAGTTCCAGCACCCATAAGCGGAAAAACAAAGACTATGATTTGGATTTGATAGAAAAATCATTAAAATATGATCATAATGACAATAAGGAAGGCAAACGTAAGACCAGGAAAATATTATTTTTAAAAGAAATTATATAGGTTTCATTCGAAAGGATCCGATGATTGAAGACACTGGAATCGTTAAAAACTGGAAAGGCTTCATTCATCTGCGAGAGCTGTTCACGTAAATACAGTAAATTTTTAAGCTAATTCACATTAGTGATGGTATACATATGTATAATGGTACCTTATCTAAATAAGTGTTTTTTTTTTGTTTCGTTTGCGCCGCGTTTCAATTAAAATAATAAGTAAACCAATGTGCTTGCCGCTGCTTAACTGTTGGGCATATTTATAAATTTTTCTGTTTATGTTTTTACCCTGGCGTAGGTAAGTTGCGTTCGGATCATAAGACTAAACAATTCATTACGAAATCACATGCGAAAGAAAAGTTATTAAAGTTCAAAGGTCACGAAAATTAATATTTATTTCTTAAATATCCCAATAGCTCTTGGATTCAGACTTATTATTCTCATGTGCATTTTTTGTATGAAGATTTTGTGTCACCATTCATAAGCTCCAAATTTTTTACTGCTTCAAAATCGAAAACATTGAAAGGAGCCACCCGAGAAAATTTTCCCGAAACTCTTCTCATGGTCCTATTAATTGCCATCCTGTTTCGTATGAAGCAGATCAAAGCTGCCTCGAAGTAAATAACACTGATAAAGAGGCAATGTTGTTTTTTCAACATTAGGCTCGGACGTTTTGCCAATGATAAACTTAACTATCAATGAAACTAAATACATCAGCCTCATTTGACACGGACCCATCACTTTTTATAATCGATTAGACAATTCACTGTTATGAAAAAAATGTCAAAGAACCTCGCATGGCTCAGTACTATCATAAATAAACATGTTATTAAATATGAAGTACTTAACTTACCTCCTCCAAATTAACTTCTGCAGCACGGATCAGATGATAAGTAAAATTCCTGTAAAGAAAAAAGTACCAGTTTATAATCGGTGTTGATCTTCTCACTGCACTCGACATCCTTATTGATGTCGAAGAAAAAATAATCTACTTAAATGGGCAAGTAATAAATGAAATATATCATTAAAATATGAATCAGAGTTGGACCTAAATTTTCTGTAAGTTTAAAATTGTTGTCAGTCTTGTTTCATCGGTCTTTATGACCAATTGAATAACATAATGAAGTCAAGGCTACAAAGTGAATTGAAGTCATTTCATTTTTAAAAACCATATTTTCCAAAATATAACAATTTGTTATAGATTGTTAGAATTTGTTTTTTTGTTTTTAGTTTATAGAATTTGTTATAACCTGCAATAGATTTTCCACACAAGGTCTTTATCTATGTTCAAGGAGATCAAAAATCCCACCACCTTAATCACCGGGCAGAATAAAACATCCCGAACACAACGCACAATATCCAACAAATATGAAATTTCCGGTCTCCTTATATACACATAATGATCTGGTGTAGAAAATCCATTGTAAATAGCGGAATGAAGTTTTTTGTGGACAAATGTGGACTTAAAGAGCATTAATAATCAGAAATAAAATCACATTCTGCATTCTATAGAAATAAATTTCAAAATTAATCGGAATTTTCATTCAAAAAGATAAATTTTGGAATATTTGAATACAAATGCAAATAGTAGCACAAATTGAAAGCCAATTGCGAAACCTTTCAAATGAAACTAAAATAATTAGAGTCCACATGCTTGTTGGATAACAGGGCTATAGGACATTAGATGTGCATCCTAGAGGGACGCCCTCCTAACGAGCATCAGCTCACTCACATCAAGGAATTGCGTGGTATACTCCAAGGCTCCCTGTTCTGAATCATCCTGTGTACATCCCATAGATTCATATGCGATCAATAGCAGATTAGCGTAGGCAGCATTGAAAACTACAATTATCCTGGCTCAGTTGGTGTTGTTTTTAATGCCGCCTCCCCCTAACCTGCTATTAATCGAGGCGCAAAATAACGCACCTAATATGTGATTCCAATTTAACAAATAGTTGAAGTACACCTAAATTGAACTACAACTAAATTGAAGTACAACTAAATTCAAGTACGCCTAAATAACTTACACAAAATGCTCCAAGGTCCAAACACCCCCCAGCCATATTGGTTGATCCCGGCATTGTTGGAAATAACAACAACTACTGGAACAGCATTGTTGAGGTTATCGATGCTACAATGTTTACAGCTAAAGGCGGAAGAGCAGGCGGAAGGCAGAAGAACACAATAGGCTGAAGAACACGCGCGAGTTTTTCATTCCAGCCCTCACTCCGTTTTTCACAACGTATCCCGGAAAAACACCCAGCACGGTACACGAAAATTTTCACGCGGACTAACCTCTATTTCCGGCCAAGAAAAAAGGAAAATTGACAAGTTCGTCTGATTACCGATCCCTTCACTCGGTCTTTCATGATCTTCAGTAACAGGCCTTTTTACCTTTTTACATGGCTCAACTAAATTCGAGTTTTTAAATGTCAAATGTTGACGTCTTGCGTCAAAATTCGCGGATGAGTGAATTTTTTAGAAAAATTTTGCGATTTTGCATTCGATTCTCAAATTCCTTATAAAAATAATGACCAATCGGAGTTTCAAATTGGTCAATGCAAACAATAAGATCAACTTTGACAGCGAATCGAGAAGAATTTTTCGCACTGAGTTGACTCGTCTAAAAGGCACAAAAGGGCTTGGTGGACTAGTCGACGATCCCATTCGTAGCTACTTTAAGTATATTGCGCGGAATCTGGAGAAGCCGGCCGGGAACTTATCTACGCAAGTATTTAGTGCAATTTGTGGTGATTTAGTGAATTTAAAAGTACGGCTAGATTCGACGACGTGTATTCCATAGTGCATTCCCCATAGTGTATTCCCCACAGCGTATTTCCGATAACGGGTTCCGCATAACGTGTTCTCCGTAGCGTGTTCTCCAGGTAGATGTCCGGCTGGTATTTTCGTATTTGTTGTCGGGAGAGCTTTTTGTTTATCTTTGTTTACCAGATCTGATTCCTTTTCTTCAATCATACTAATTGCTGCATTCGTAATGTAACCAATGTCGACACGATACTTCCGTCATCATCAACAACAATGGGGTCCGTTCTCTCTCTTCTGAGGGTCTGTTTCATTGGAGAGCTTCTTCTTCCTAGCAGCTGTAAGCCGTTTATTTCAGACTGCTTGGTCATTTGTTTTCCGTCAACTACACGATGACCTCGATTGGTATATACTTTTAACTGTGGGTCCGCAACAGGATGTTGATCCCAAATAGGCCCCATTTTACACGTTCCTGCAGGCTGGTATATGGCGTCCGTGTAATGTCGATTCAAACATTCCCAGTGCTGATCCGGTAAAAATATTTCATGCATACATCCGGGCCATGTAAATGCTGTGCGTTCTGAGCCGAACTTCTACAGTGCCATTGTCCGCGAAACAGATTGTGATCATTTAATTTACATAACGGATTAAGGATTAACAAAAAAATATATATTCTCCGGTGAGTAAACTTTCAATTGAAATTAAATAAAGTAGAAGTTAGTTTGGATATAGTCATAATGAATTTAAATTTAAGAGAATAGAATACGTCGTTCCCAACTTGCATTATAATTTCACCAACGCCCGGTTTCAGACGAGGAAGTTGATTGATGAGAAAAACCGTACATATTTGAAAATATATGTTCAAATATTCGCGCGAATATTCACACCGATTATCAATTTCCAGGAGCTCGAACTATTTATACTATTAATTATTAATATATTTAATCTCAGAAGAGAGATATATCCCTCTCTTGTCTGAGTTTTTCATACTTACAATGAATTCAGCGGAAAAACCATACACACTCTTCCAAAGAATCGTACAACTACATATACATAAGTACATATTTTAAAATTGCTGATGTACTATTCTTATAAGAATCTACGGACTTGATTCGATTTATTGAATTCGAATGCTTCCTCCTTCATTTCTTCCGACTCACTACAATATTTAGATGATGACAATGGAAAGACAAAGAATATTTGTCGCGTTTTATAAATTTAATTCGTTACTTTTACAATTGATTGAAAATATTTTGGAAATATAGAATCGATTTAACTAAATCGAGAATTGAAACAACTGTCAGAAGTTTAAAAGGGGCAGTTAAATTCCGATATCGGAATAGTTCATAATACATACGGAAATCTGAGCAATGGCGAGTAGTAAAATATTACGTTACCGACAACGTTCGATCTGGCATATCCGGCACATCCGGTGCCGGATACCAGCAATCTGCTTGGCTGTCAACAAACTTGTGTGAAACGGCGCATGATTTGAATTTAGGAGTAAATTGCACTCCCACCTATACATTTTTCGAAATCTCATCTTAAGGATTGACGAAAATCCCCATGAGAAAATACAATTCGCATCTGGAAATTGGAAATCAAGTATATAACGATTTTGTTAATTTAACGCCCTTTGTAAACAAAAAAATATTTATTACGTAATATAATAAGATTATAAATCACAAGAGTTAGTTTCTCTTAACACTTTAGTTTTGCGTCGGCCAGCAAATTTCCTGTTTTTTCTTCATTTTAAGCAAGATTCGATTCATTCTCTTTCTCGGATATGTTTTCGGCTGGCTTTTGAACCAACGCCTCCTTTCTTTCCATTATTATTAATACGAACAGGTTTGTTATCTTCTCTACTATTGCTCGGATGCAAATTAAGCGTCGGAGAAGCGTGAATTTCGTCACAAACAGCGGCTTTGGAATTGTTTTCTAGGACCACCGTGGGTGATGATTCCTCTGGATTGAAGTTTAGTTTGGTAGAAGTAGAAGCAACAGCTGTTTTATTGACTTGTTGAGATTTTGCCTTGGATTCACTATTTTTAAAGTTTCGATGGGCTTCTTCTTTTTCCGTGATAGGAGTAACGTTATCATGACTAGAATTGGTTGGCGAATCTTTTTCCTCCGCAATGCGAGGCAGAAGTTCTCCTGGAGGCTGAAACGTTAATGACATAGCGCTGGGTTGTGACTGTTGCGTATGGGTTTGCAGGGTTGGATGTTCTTGTTGTTCAGTGTATTGCAGATCAGGAGCATTTCCTCCTGATTTGCTTTTTTCAATCACGGAGCCCAGCAAAGATTGTGAGCAAGGCAACTGAAGCGGTTGGCTGGCCGGAGTTTGCTGCGACGAAACAGTCAAAGCACTTGTATTAGTAGCTATAGCAGTTGAACTTTGATTTGGCGACCCACGCCAACTAACTGACACAGGACGTTGACTTTTCAACGGCGGTTGGCAGCAAAGTGGTGAAATCAATGAGCACTTACTTTCCGCGCTGCGCGGATGTAATCTATCCGGGGAAAGTGCTCGGCGTAGCAAAGGTGAGCTTGGCTCAGCACTCTTTGGCCTTGCAAACCCTTTTTTCGATGGATTGCCACCGCAAGAGCCTCCTCCAATAGCTGCAACGGTACTGGGAACGCCACTACTAGGACTATATGACTGTGTAGTATTGGAAGATCCTGGCTGGTGACCGACCAAAGGAAATGCTAACGGCGATGGCGAACGAGTTGGTGATGATGGCAACGGAGATGGAGATGGAGTGCGAGCTAATGGTGACAGTGGAATGTGTCCAACAGACTTTCGTCGGTTCGGAATTCCTGACGAAGAATGTATCGTTTTATTTCCAGTGCATGCACTACTATGCAGCTTATGTTTCAAGCCGTGAAGAGTTGATGGACGTTGATATAATGTCGATGAAGTAGTAGCATTAGTAATTCCACCAACAGCTCCCGGTCCAGTTGGAGTATTCGGGACTGATGAGGATGGCGAGCTTGATTGAGACGAGGTTGAAGCAGATATTTGATTACAAAATGAATCCAAAGGAGATAAGATTAATCGATTGATTTGAGGTGATGATGTGTCACAAACAGATTTTCCAAAAGATTGAAATGATTTGGAAGATGTGACCATTTTCGGTGACGATATGCCGGCAGCAATCTGAAATTTTACACAAATTGAATTTTTTGAATCGTGTATATATGTTAACTACAAGGAAAACTACCTGTTGAATTTCAGCTGATGCTCTTTTGCTACTGATACGTCTGAAAAGCGAGGTTTTTCTCTTTTTTTCAGTATCTTTTTTCTGCTTCCTTTGGCGGTTTACTCCTTTTTTGGCTAGTTTACTCTGCCATAATTCGCGTTTCCTTCCACCGCTTTGGATACTAGTGTGCTCCAGCGGAGTTGCACGAAGTGTAACATGCTCGCCTCCACTAAGTAGCAACTGCAAAACCTGTGTATGATATAGACCCTGGACTGCATCGCCATTGACGTGTGTAATAAGATCCGCAGGTCTCAATCCTGCTTCAAATGCTGGACTTCCTTCATCTACTGCCATAACTAAGTGATGCATTGTGTAGAAGTCAGTGTCGCCATAATAAACTCGAATCGTATGAACAGTGAATCCGAATCCTCGTGGACCACGGCGTATGATGATAGGTGGTTTGAGATTCGTAACAAGTGGAGAAAGTTCACGACAAGGCGATGTATCACGAGAGCTGGCCGTACTTGACCCTCCGCCGCCTCCACCACCTCCTGAGACCGTAGTGAAAGAATTGCTAGCAGGCGATTTTAAGCCACCATTATCAATAGAAATAGATCCAGATATGTGTGAAATATCTATTAATGATAAAAAAAATTGTCTTTACTCCTGCACAGGCACGATTATAATCTTACCTGAAGATATCACAAGAGACAGACCTAAGGCAGAAGCACTTTTAACAACTGGCCTATGCCTATGCTTGTTCTCCAGCGCCGATTGGATGCTACCACTACTATTATTGGGTGACTGATCGCGCGCATTTTCAGACGACGAGGTTCCGCTATGTTCATCTTCGATTGATATCGAGAATCTAGGAAGAATTTCGCGAGCATGCGATTTTCGTCTTCGTTGTATTTGCGGCGAAACATCATCACTATCAGTTTGAGAAGATTCAGGCGTGCTGAAGGTAGCTTTTCGTCCGGCTATAGATGATACTTGATGCATGTCGATCAGTTTGCGGCTCTCCGGACCGCAAGTCATGTGGAGGATGGCTGTTTGCGAGGATGACTCGCTCGATTTAATGTCACCTGAATTCGAAAGGGATACGGTTTCCATTTCTTTCCTAGCAAGCTCCGTTGATTGAGATTGTGACACTTGTGATGACGTCGCTGGTGTTAAAGTACTGACAGAAGTTAAATTGGGGACTGTTGCCACATTGCTGGTTGTATTAACACTACACACGGCAGGCAATGACGAAGAATGAAGTGCTTGCTGTTTAAGATAATGTTGAATGGATTTCATTTCTTCTCGATCAGGTGTATTCAGAAGCTCTGACATATAGTCAGTGTCTGGAGTCGAAGGAAGTTTAATATTAAGCGAAGTCTGAAACTAAACAAACATATATTATTCGAATTCACTGATCATGAATGAAAAATAATTTACATCTAGTTTGCGAAGCTCGGGCGTAGTTAGAACCTTATTGAAATCAACAATCCCACTTTCGTCGGATGTATTAATTGATGCCAGCGGAGACCAAGAGTAGTTATGCTTTCTGTACTGTGGTGAGTAGGAGCTAAAAGACCCAAAAACTGGCGTGTCATCCGTGTCATCAGTATCCTCTCCTTCCAGTTCATGATTGTAGCGATCCATACGAGCTGAGAGGGACAAATAAAAAGTGTAATGGATAAAGTTATTTTTGGTTGGAATCTGCCTCACTGTCGAAATAACTGGTGTCATCTTCATTAGAAAGCTGTGGGACGAACTCAGCCTTTTGTCGCAACAACGAGTTCCAATCCAAGCCGTTGAAATAGATGTGCTCTTTAACTTCATGTGCTCCACCAGTTCCGAGCCGATCGCGCGGGTTCTGCTGTAATAGCTGCGATATTAAGTCCTTTGAATCCGGTTCAACGACCCAGTCCTCACTGTCCGGCCACTCGATGTCATCATTTACGGTATGGGCGAATAACTCTTCGGGTGTTTCACCGAAAAATGGAACACAACCGATCAAAAACTCGTACAAAATGATACCCATGGACCACCAATCGACCGGTTTCCCATAGCCTTGTCTCAAAATCACTTCAGGGGCTATGTATTCGGGTGTTCCATAAACCTGCTTGTCAGAAAACTGCCTAGTTTCGCTATCGATGTAACCTTCATAAAGATTAGTTGCAAGTGACATCAGTCCCATTTTCGACAATCCGAAATCTGTCAGCTTGATATGCCCAAGTGCAGTAATCAATAAGTTATCCGGTTTCAAATCGCGATGAACAATGCCATAGCTGTGTAAATATTCAACAGCGAGAACGGTTTCGGCAAAATAGAAACGGGCCATATCTGGCGGCAACGGCCCTATTGTCTTTAAAAGTGTGGCACAATCACCACCTTCGACATATTCCATCACCAGACATAAATGTTTTTTCGTTTCGAAACTACAATACATACTTACAACGAAGGGATTATCTGCGAAACTCAGAATATCACGTTCAGCAAACACTTGTTCGACTTGGTTTCGCAGAATCAGATTATTTTTATTAATCTTCTTCATAGCAAATCGTTGTCTAGTCTGTTTGTGTTTAACCAAATAGACGGCTCCATAAGCTCCATTCGAGATTAATTTGATTATGTCGAAATCGTTTTCGCCAGGCACCTGCGGAATGGGGTTGGTAATGTTCTGTACCGGACCTTCTCCGGCTTTTGATGGTGGAGCGACAATCTTGTGAGAAGCGTCTTGACACGCAGCATATCCAGATATTGCATTGTCAGCCATAGTGCTCAATAGTAAATTTGAAAGTTTCATCTTTGCATTTTGCGAAATGTCATGTGCGCTTCCAGCCTCGGAACTAATTGAAACGTTGTGCATACTATGATCCCAGCATAAATTTGTATCTTGCAATTCTTGCTGAAGTTCAGCAATCGGATCACGATTCAAACCGAGTTTATTAATAATATATTGCGGAATATCGGCTTTAATACCTTGTAGGTATTTAGCATGACCCTCGGCAGCTTCAAGAAGATGATAAAACTCCTCCGGGTCGAATTCTAGGCATTCAAGAAGTCGAGCTGGTCGCGAAATTATCAAAAGAAGCTTTTTTATAACACCGGTCAATTCGGCAGCCGCTTCAGGTGATTTATCTTTTGTTTCGGATAGAAGTTTCTCCAGATTTTCGCTCATTTCGAAAAAATAGCGGCTAGTTATCAGCTTTGCATGAGATTTATGAAGACAGTCTCTAGCCATTTCTAAAACTTGATGATGAACGAACCTGAAATTATGGAATTTAAGTTTACATACGCCATTAAAAAATATTTTCCCGTTACCGAACTATCGGTTGTGACTCTCGAAAACTGCCAAAAGCTGCTCCTTTATTTTCATTAATGAAGTGTTTCAGTCGCTCCTCCATTTGCTGAGTTGCTTTTGGAAAACGTTCTTTATAGAGCGTATTCATTATAGCGATTTCATTGTCCACAATCGGTGATCGATGAGGACTAGAAAGACTCCGTGATCGAGGCCTATGAATTGGCGACCGATTTCCATGACCACTATCGCTAGCAGCTCCACCACTACCATCCGATTCATCTCGACCGATGGCACCACTATTTGATAAATTCGCCGATAAATTTCGAGAGCTATTATGAAGTATTGGCAAAGCATGTTTCGATGAACTGCCCAGCTGCTGATGTTGTGGCATAGCAGCTCCAACACTTACTGAATGTGTCAGAGGTCCTGGCGCACAGTACAGCAAGCTCGAATTTAGCTGTTGTGTATGTTGGCAATGGTGGTAGCACTGCTGTCGAAATGGTACTTGTACATTGGACTCCAACGCACCCGAGTTGCTATCATTACTCGAGAAATGTCGCGAGTGACCTCGAAATTCATCATTTCCCGATGGATGCGGGAACTGGTATAAACGCTCATGGCTCGAGCACTGTGACTGGTTCAATAATAAAATTTATGTTGACATTGATTGAAAAATGATAAAAAAGAATCGACATTACCGACAAATTTGAACTTCCTGGCGTAGTTCCATATCCAGATGACGGGAGCGAAGCTACAGACCAACGTCGACCATCACCACGACTATTCGGCATCCTTTTGATTGGTATCAATGGGAAATGCATGTTTGGTGAATTGATTCGTGGACTGTCAAGTGGACTGCCCGAAAGAGGCGATTGCGAACGTGGGGAAGTGTTTCCAGGTCCCGCTACCAGACTGAGCTTATGAGACACGCCACCTACCGTACAACTATTCAGATTTGAACGGGCTGCTGAAGCATTGTAGCACGACCTCCGCACTATATCGCCACCGCTACTATGGCTACAGAACGACGAATCTTTGGCCGAATATGAAAGCGATGGTGCCGATTTGCCTAGTACTGAAGATCGCACGCGAACTAAATTCGAAACATCTGTAGAAAGACGAAGAAATAATTCATTTGGATAAAACTATTCGTTTATCCTTCCATTTAATATCAACCAAGTTAAACATATGTATATATATTAGTGTATGTCCAGTGAGTAAAAAAGTTAAGGCAAAAACTCTTAGTAAGAACAAAAAACTTCTTTTTAATGCTACTTAAATAATATATGATGTTGCTTTTGCATTTAATTAAAAGTTAAAAAAGTTGAAGTTACAAATAGCCCAAAGCGGACATAGCTCCGAATTGAACTTCCGATCGTTGTGCTGATACAGGCCAAAATTGTATAAAATACCTAATTGTTCAGCACTTTGTTTAATGTTTCTTTTAGGAATACCCAGGTAACACGTTTGATCCATCGTGCCGTTCACAAATTCTATATTTTTTAGGACCAGATACCCCCATAAAGTTCCATAGTATATTGTTCCCTCTGCTGTAGTGGGAGTAGTATGATGCCTCCTAAAATCTGTACTAGACTTTCGCCAAACATATTGCCGCCCATCTGATCCAAAAAGATTAATTTTTAATTCATCAACAAATATTATGGACTTCCAGAATGATTTTTGCTTTTTTAGGAACTCTTAAGTATTACGTAATTTATTAATTTCATTTTTTTTACTAATACATATAAGGTTTACTTCGGCACACTCTGCCCTTGAAACCCACTTTCTTTATTACATTTCGAATAGTTTGAATAGAGACTTCCTTTTCAATTCGTTCGTTCGCCTTAATTTGTAAAACTGGGGCACTTAATTTGGGATTTTTTCTAAATTTCTCTAATAATCCACTTTTTTCACGCTCAGATAAGATTTTAAGCCGTTCTGACCGATGGTTTATTTCAAACAATTTGGTTGGTTTGTATTTTGTTAATACATATCTCACGGTATATATTGATTTCCCCATTAGTATGTCAACCTCAGAATACGACATTCATGTTTTCCGACGTCGTAAAATACATTTGCAAATTTCTGCACTTACCGATTCCCTCTTCGTACAAATTTTCAATAACGCCCTCAATAAAATAACTTTTATAAAACACTTGCCAAGCTAGACCGAATAGAAATATCGGATTTTCATGATTTTAAGTACATTTAGCGGTATTTTCCCCGGAGTTACAAATACTTTAAGATAAAACTGCGTTGTGCCTTAACACTTTTCGTGCTTTTTTGGATCACCAGTGAAAAATCTGACGTAAATGTTATGAAATTTGTTTCCAGTTTTTTTTTCGATATTGTTCTTAAAGTAAACATGCAAAATTTTTAATTAAACGCAAAACCACCATCATTTATTATTGAAGTAACATTAAAAATAAGTTGTTTGTTCTTACTGAGGGTTTGTGCCTTAACTTTTTTACCAACTGTATAAAATTACCGTATCCCGTCGATCTCGATGAATGTGAGAAATATGCAGGTTTATGCGATGACATGACGTTGCTAACGGAAGTGGTAAGACATGCTGATGCTGAGCTGCTTCCAGGGTTGGATGATTTTACCGGTAATTCAGTGTGCATTGAATTTCTTGGATTCGAAGTTTCTTTTTCATCTGACGACGAATCAATCAAAGTATCTGAAACGTCAAACTGAGGATCGTTGAAATTTAGTGCCCGACCTCTGTAGGCAGATGTTTGTTGGCCTGACTGTTGAGAGGTCGTTGAATTTAATGACCTTATAGAACATTGTGAGGCAGCTTCAATTGCTGAAACATTTCGTTGATTTTCTTTGCCATTACTTTTTGAAGTCGTCGGCTCCGTCGTTTCCATTTTAACGCAAACTATGCAATATAGTCATATACCTTAGAAGATAGATCTAACTGCACAGAATGTGTTAGGATTTTACAGACTGCAGTAATTTAAAACGAAACATGAATGTGAAGACAAATCCCTGTTTGGTTGTTTCTGGCATGGATACGGTCCATAACGGTGTTCTTTAATCTGTGGACGATAGAGATAATAGCGAAGTCTTTTCTAGTTGATCAAGGACTTAAATTTCTTAATTTGATAGAATCACTACATTACAATCTAGCAGCGCATGGGTGTGCATTCTCAACGAGATTAAATGGATGTGAGCCTCTGCTAATGAGAGCAAGACTTCCGAAAATGCAAAACTATGTTCAACAGAGTGAATGTCTATTCACTACAAGTTCGTAGAAGTAGCTCTGCCATATCATACCAACAATCGAGATTTGCTTTCCATTTTGTTAGCCCGAAATGCATACCCTAAAGTATATTCTTGATATGCATATAATGATATTCGGAGGGTAGTATTTTTACGAATTCATAAGATTTACTTCTCAAGGGGTAGATTGCGCCTTCAAAACTGTACGAACATAGTGTATATCAACGTGGAAACAGTCCAGGGTATTAACACAAGTTTACAAAGCTGAGTTATCGTAAGACACACGACGTTAGGCGTATTGGCTGGTCAGAACAGATTATCTACTTTGATGAAAAAAACCAACCTGACATTTGTATATGCAACTTCATGAATCCATTCAGAGAATATTGACGTTCGAGCAGGAAATTCATACTTCTAGCAAACTGAATGTCTTGTTCGTTAACGATTTAACCACATACACGATATAAAGTAACATTATTATATCAGGGACAGTTTGCAAAACCACAATTTTTGAGCACGTTAGGCGACAGTAGTCTAATGTAATTGTAAATTAGCTCTACAAAGTATCCACTATCCTTTTCGGCTTCAGCCTACTAATACTTTTCTTTAGCAAGTGTCCTTGGAAATTTATTTGTTTACGACGAAACGGCGGCGTTAGTAGTGGTTTAAACAACATAAAACATATTTGCAAGACTAACACCTTCACGTAAAGATTTCAGATTCACATAAAACTTCTTCTGTACGCCCAACCTGGGCTCTTCTTTGTCACTTCAAAACGACAGAACACCAAAAACTTATCCCACTGCCATCCACGCAAACCTCTAAGCCTAAGGTATTAGAGTACTAAACGAAAGCACACGCTCTTGGCCTACCGTCAAACTTGTCACATGCTAGTCTGTCAATGCGCGTTTGAAAATGCTAATTGAATTTTAACAATGTCTTCTTGTCGACACAACAGATTATAAAAAAGTCTAACTCACGCTCTGATGATGGATCTTTCGGCTGAGGACCATCAAGTCGAGTTTTATCAGCCTTATGTCAATTTGATCCTTCAGAATTTGCTGATCTGATAAAAATCAATCTACTATTCATCTACATGCGACTTAAACCGATCTCAATTCAGTTAGAAGTCGAATTGGGCACAGTGCTGTTGTGTTTCTGCGGTTACGCTTGCTACTGGGGTCGTGCGATGGCATGTATCAGATATCGGGCGTGTGTATGCATACTTCAATACAGCTGGATGTATTAGTTCATTTGCGGACTACGAGATTAAATACCTACCGCCTACCCGAAACATTAATCCGATTCGGGACGATTCAATCCCACACCCGGAGGATTTTTAAATAGTACGCCGTCCATTTAAGTTCACTTGCGTAAGTGCTGCGAAAATATAGTTTTAAGTTCGAAACTGCGGAGGTTTGTATAGTAAAATCACTTCTAGTCGTATTTGAGAGTTGGTGTATATCTACTTGGCGAATATTTCGCCCGGGGTCTTTTCGCATTCGATCCGGGTCCAATGAGCACCCATGTTCCTAGTGAGTTTCCGATAAGATATATTTTGACCACGGAGTAATCGGAATGCTTAATGTGAAGCCGACATCGACGCTGGGGATAGGTATTTTTCCGGCAAATTGTGATACCTCACTACTTTGCCATAGTGATGCCCATTTTAGATTTCACCAGCTCTGCGTCATAGTCCACAGTTGTTACGCGGCGCAACCGCCTGTGTGCTGAAAAGAGAACGGTTCGTATTATCAGCCAAAACGTAAATAAACATAAAGGTTTTGACAAATTGGGTGTTTGTGCTGATGTGGGCTTCGTGCTCCGTGTGAGTGTGTGCGAGATCAACCCATTGTAGGGGCTGTGGGTTAGAACACGAGCCGAAGAACAAATGCGTGGAAATGACGTAGAAATGATAACCTATGTAAGTGCGAATTCCGTGGTATGACGCGTAAATGTCTGAAAAGCTTATTATTACCGATTCTGAAAAAGTTGAACATTTGAGTCTCGTGAATTGAAGTTACCTATCGCATCTTAATGTCGGCAGAGACAACCCGTTCAGGTATCATCTGTATGCCGTATTTCGTTTGCAGGGAAGAGTTGAAATCGAACGTCTATTTTCAGCATGCATCAGATAATCAAAGCTAGAGAATCGCAGTAGTGGATTTGGTGGAAGGAAGTAGTAAAAGAGATGCTGGATGTCCCGTTTTTTGAATACTGTCATTGTTTTGTTTGCTGTCATCGAGATTTCTTCATTTTCGCGCTCGTATTGATAAATGTTGGCTAATTTCCGTAGATCAAGTAGCCTCACGATTTAGTGATTAAAATCTTTAGGAAGTACTGAAGCAAAGAAAGATTGCACACTGAACTGAAAAGAATAGACCTAGCAGTGGTCTTACATGCTGAAAGCAATAATTGAGAATCGTTAACCAAAGAAATGTGCTTGGCATGGAAAATGCTGATTTTGTTTTGACGGGATCTAGCTTTCTAGCGGCTGACGGCGGATTTCCGGCCGCCTCTTCTCCAGTGCAAAAAATGGAGTTGCCTTCTAGTGGTTCCGAAAGAAAATCTGACTCGCCAAACGAGACCACAAAAAATGAAACTGCAGACTCAAGTGACGAAAGTGTCTCAACATATCACCACAGTAATCAAATCTCGGAAGTCGTTTCGGAAAGGACTTACGATCTACTCACGAAGTCACCGCATTATATGTATCCGGCCGACTCGTCCGATGTAGAAATTTCGAAGTCATTTGCAGCACAATCCCAACCGTCTGCTCCTCCCGTAGATGTGTCGGACTCAGTAAGCAATGCTGACAAATATATGGATACTTTGGATGGCCATCTGGGTAAATATCAGGATCATTTTACAGCATCAGTGCAAACGATCAATCAAAGTACAAATTACGATTTGAACCAATATGCCCCCGAATATTCGTCAAAGCCTTCCGACGGGGAATCTGGTAGTTTACCTCATGAAAATCAAACCGAAGAACCAAGAGATCAAAGTTGTAATGCTGTTACCGCACGCGGTAAGAACAGTACTTCCCCGAGTCTCGATGATAAATGTGTCGTAAATTCGGCTGGTGGAGGAGGCGATTTTTTGGATCAGGACTCGTCGGTACATACAGAAGAGGAGCAAACGAAAATAA
The DNA here is from genome assembly GCA_963978885.1 of Nemotelus pantherinus. NCBI lineage: Eukaryota > Metazoa > Arthropoda > Insecta > Diptera > Stratiomyidae > Nemotelus > Nemotelus pantherinus. The sequence continues at coordinate 874,634 of OZ022267.1, forward strand.
ACAGCGAAAATTCAGGTTGTGATTCTAATGTGCTTACAGATTTCAGCTCGTATGCGGTAAACATGTGTGATGACGATACCAAGCGTTCGGAGCCCACTCCCGAAAATCGCTATCAAATAGACAATCAAAATAATAATTTGATATCGCATTTCAATGAGGAAGGAAACAACGGTAACATGATAGAGCAATCAAACACTGCTCAAAATTGTCAGCAGACCAACGGCCAGACTTTTCTGAATCGACACTCAGACTTTCAGCCAATGGCGTTTGCAGTTCCTGATAGTGCACAGCGTACAGTTGGAAGTAACAACAAAAAAACTGAAGAGCGAACGCATAACCACGAAGGTTTAATGCGCAATATAACTCTAATCCATCAAAATAACTATAGTGGAGTGGGTCACTATAATGTAACTCAATCGAATAATCAACCTTTTCAATACCAGCAACATCAACCGAGTTCTTATGAACTTGAACCACACCATTCAAATCAACAAGAAGAAGTAGATCGTAGTCAACATCAGCATTTTCAAATGCACTCGTACTTCCATCACCAGCAACATAACAACCAATCTACGTTGCAGCATATGCACGAGGATTTACATTGTTATTCGGGAAGCACGCCAACGAATCAAATACATCCGCATCCTCATGCAATACCGCGTATTGATGATGTCGTAATGGAAGATGACCACCACAAGCGTCATCCGAGCGGATTTAAATTGTAAGTATCTAACTGGAGGCATATGACCTATGTAATATTTGCTATTAAGGAGCGGGTACTTTAGCCCAGATATTCTTATGCGTCGTGCAGCTTTGCGTTTTGAGCCTCACCTAAGGGAGCAGTTGCTGTTTGGTACTTCAATTTCTGCTTTTCATACTACTCCTATCTAGTTCAATGAACTCCAAAATTGATTTATGTTATTGAAGCTTGGAGGCTTGGTACTATGTTTCATACAAAATTTCACCTGAAATTTGTTTCGTCATTTGGATTTTCAAATTGAGTTTTCCCCAGAACTTTACTAAGAATTTCGCGCAAGAAAATTCAGATGATAGGTCTGTTCCCGTACTACGATTAATTGCGATTAATCGCGATTAAGTGCAATGAAGCCGTTCCCGTACTCCGTTTAACTAAAAACTGAAAATTTCCCCTCTTTCAGTAAGTACGCTGAAATTTCAGTAGGGTCTGAGCTACTGAAAAATACTGAAACGGTGTGGCGCGAGTAAATGCTTTCAAATGTGCGCGGCAATCAACATATTTTTTGCGTAATTTTGTTATGAAGGTCGAATATTTTTGTGGCGATAATTTATCACCGCTAGGACTTGACTTTATAATCACTATTGTTCTTCCAAAAACCGAAAACTGACACGTTGGTTGTCAATTTTCAGGAAATGCAATGATAGCGTTCCCGTACTTTCATGAATTTCCCCCACCACATGATTCAGGAAAATTCAATGTGACTGAAAGCACGGGAACAGACCTATTGAAGGGGATGGTAGTAATTTTTTGTCCACTAAACGTCAAATCTGGTCAAACCCAACTAGTTCCCCTCTAATTTAACATTTAGCAGAAAATGGCGGAAATGCTGCTTTAACATGCTTTGTGCGCGAGAGAATTGAAGGGGCTAATGGTGGAATGTTATACCGTCGATGTAATCTCCACTTCTACTACCTCACTGGTCATATCGTCAACATGACTGATAACTTGATCATGTCTTATGCTTAGTGTTTTCTCAGCAATATTTTGCTCACTAAATTCATTATCACGCCTTAGGTTGTCTCCTGTAGTAAAAGGAGAAAACGACGATGGATACGAAACAAGTATTGGAGATAATTTGACTCCGAACTCACGAACATCTTCATCTTCGACATCATCAACAGCTTCATTACCCCCGGTAAATCCGCACCATCTTGGACAAACGAACCTGTTGACTTTGTCTTCAGGTCCACTACATAATCTTAGTTCGTCTGGCGGTTTGATTCCAAAAATTTGCTCACCTGAACAGCGTTCAATGAACTCTTCTCTTGACAATAGCTACAATTATCTCAAAGATGAGATGGATGGTGATGTCCAAATGACGCCAGGCTCCTTAATTGAAAACACCATGTCAGGACGTCAGCATGGATATCCGCAAATGTTAATTAGATGTCCAGGAGAAAATGTAGGCCATGTTGACAATGGTGACATAATGCCAACAGCGAGTGACTGTGGTCCCTTAGCCCCGCTGCAGCTTAGTACTAATACGAATATAGAAGATGGTGGTGCACAAAGCTTACCCTCCAACGTGATTACGTCACTGAATCAATCTACGATACCAGAAGTTTTTCCAACAAAGAAACGTGGTCGCAAAAAGAAAGTTGGCAATGAAAATGGGTAAGCTCTCTAATGCCGTGTAGTAGGCTACCGTATTTTATTTCGTTCGCTGGCTTACAGATCAAATCATCATGGAATCCTGAAGCCGATTGGTGCACCAAAAGAAAGGAAGAAGCATGACCGTTTCAATGGGATGTCAGAAGAGGAAGTGTCTAAGCGTACATTGCCGGATCATCTAACTGATAACTTGGATATTATTATCGTGAGTGTAACTATGATTCTGTTACTTATTTTAGTATTTCATACCTACGAGATTCCCATTAACACTGAAATATTTCGTGATATTACGTAAAAGGTATATATTTATGATGCAGCAATAACAAAACAAACAAGTGTTATAACTCCGAAATACAGCACATCTATTTATTCACCTACTTGTGGTCCAGTGCCTACAGAGTCGAATAGCAATATGTTTAGGGTGATTCAGATCAATGAACCTTGGGATATGTCACGTGATTCAGTGAGGTGAGGTGATGAAAATATTTTTCCAAATCCCTCTTCTAGAATGCGCCCTAACGAACTAGAGCCCTTTAAATAAATTTCGACTAGTTTGTTGGTTGTTTTTAACTTATAAGCAACCCTTTGGATTGCTATTATTTTTATTTCATTTGATTGGTATCGGGATCACGCTTCAAATGTTCTAATCGTCTTCACTGCAGAGAGTAACAAATTGCCACCACCGCAAATTCTGATTATCAATTCACTAGGGGACCAAGTTACGGTTCCCGGTCACATTTTCTCGAAATCTCCTTTTAACAAGGTAAAAAACTTAGCAGCAACTCCCAAAGCCATCGGAACGAGGGCATAATTTGGCCGTATAGCTGAATGATACAATTATTTTTACATCTTTTTTGTTTAATTAGTTCAACTAATTAATTGTTTAGAACACAAATGTTCACAAAAGCTTCATACTCAAAAACAGACTTACATTTCGCGAGGTAAAAGTTTGAGAACATTTTTACAAAATATGCTTCGGAGAATTTCATTAAAGCACGTTCTTTTGGGTAAACATTAAAAAAGTCTATTGTGACACCTAAATGATTTGTTTCAATGTCGAACAGTACACACAAATAATGATCCCAAATTTGATTGTCGACGGAAGACGGAATTACGTCTACCGGAGTTGTTATTCTATAAAAGAAAGACAGATTTTTGTCAGTTTTGACTTTTAATAACTTCTTGTATTCTTTCGACTTAGATCGAATCGCGGAAGTCGTAGTCGGAAGAAGAAAGAACGAAAATCTGTAGTGGTATTTAAGTGCTTTACTCCTCTTTACTAAGTATGATTCCTTTCTATATTGTAAGTGTAACACACATACGAAAAATGTTGAGAATGACCGGAGGACTGAATGGATCCATTTCCGGCCGCCGCTTCAAGGCCGTTTTGACTTGAAAGCCAGTACACACATTGGTTATGTGCCTCAATGCCTTGAGGTCGCCTATGCTTGTGCTTTTAAATTTCTTATCTTGAATTCTCTGAATTTACACCACACCACTGCATCTCAAAATTGTAATTTGAACATGAATCAAAACTTAAACGCATATTATCAGGTTCGTGGGACCGAAATGTCTTGACAGGAATCATTTCCTCCAATTTATTTACGAGTACTAATAAGAATAACTTGTTTAGCTTGTGTATTTCGCCTTACTAATAATTTCCTCATTTATTGATACGTCGATTAAAATATTAATTATATTCAATTGTGATGTGCTTCCCAATAATTTAGTTTACTTATAAATAATTTTTTCGGGCTAATTTTTGGCATTGTAGTAATTTGGTATCGCTTGCTTCATCGTTTTCTTAAGGAGGTCCCTAAACATTTTGAATCCACGCCTTCATTATCATGTTAAATGGTTGATTTTTCCGCATCTTTGCAAGTTGATTTTTTATAAAGTAGTGATGCAACAATTCCTTTGGTGCACCAAAATATCAACGGAATTAAGTTTCTTTTAAACATGTACTCAGTGAACGTGGCAAATCTAAAGTATTTAACGGACTATAGATCTTGAGGGTGCATCGTAGGGCGTTGGTGTGTGGAACGATTTTTTCATCAGCTCCCCTCAAGGAATCGCGTGGTATATCCCAGGGCACCTTGATCTGAATCACCCTGTACATATTGATATTCGACACTGTATAGTCTGGGCAAGAAGTACGATAATAAATGGATGTGCTGTATTTTGGCGACAGAACACTTTTACTGTTTGTTTTACCAATAAACATCGTTTGACATATGTATATTTAATTAAAAAAGAAAAAACTAAGCAAAATTGAACATACCAAAATAGCGAGACACCACAAACTATCTAACAATTCTGATTAAAATTGAATTCCCACAATAAAATATACAAAGCCTAATTCTCTTGAATAAATCTTTGATGCTTAGATTGGCATCAACCCAGGATTGTTTGCTGCTTATAAAGGGCATCATTACGCTGGGCCAGGAAATCATTTTTGGAAGTGTCTGTATCTATCTGGATTGATTCATGAACAAATGACTGCCGAAGAAGACTATAAGCTGCTAGATTTTGGTATAGGGTTTACGAATATAGTTGAAAGAACAACAAAAGGTTCGGCTGATCTTACACGAAAAGAGATTAAGGAGGGCTGTCGAATTCTCATGGAGAAATTACGAAAGTTCCAACCCAAAATAGCAGTGTTTAATGGGAAATTAATTTACGAAGTTTTTTCGGGAAAGAAAGATTTCCACTTCGGACGACAGGATGATTTTGTAGATGGAACCAGCACGGTAAGTTATGGTGAAACATTTTCGTGTGTCGCATTCATTGTTTGCTGATGTTTATTTTCATTTGCATGATTGATCGTTTATTTTTTCTATTATGGTCCTTCAATAACTGCGTAGAGAAACTTTTTTGTAAGTTTGACAACAGAAAACATGGCCTAGATCGAAATTAAGTAAATCACATATCACCTTAAATTCAAGTAAATTGTACATATCACAAGACTGATATCTGTTTGTTAATCGGGGAACGAAATTTCTAATATTTTTAGGATATGATTTGACAGATGCTGGTTTACAATACCAGTGTTTTGGAAAGATCAGTCCTAAATTTAGACTTGATTATAGAGGGGCAATCAAATTTGCCAAAATTATTAAATGCTTTGCAGCATCTGTTAATTGACTCTCTGTTTCCATACACAGTATGATGCTGATACTAATTCAGAAGGCACGCATGTCTGTATAGATATTTTGACGCCCATAGGCTTTTGAAATCTTTCGTACGCCTCTTTATGCTTGCTTGTTAGCCTTACTTGAGTCTAAGACGAAAAAGTTACGGCATATGTTAATGTTAACAGATAGTTTAATTTGTTCGCACCATTTCTCAAGGGATAACAGTTTTGATTGGAGGAACTCCGAGTCTGATTTCAACTCAATAAAATGTTACATCTTCAGATCGTCCCCGTAGAAGAGACGCAGAATATTAGAGTAAACATCTGATAGATCCGAAAGGCACAAAACGAACGGAAGGCGTCCGACGAATCAATAATTTTTGATAATAAGCCTTCCACTATAGAGAAAAATCGGATATGAATAGACACTAATTAAAAATCAAGCGGATTGTTTGAATGTTTTTGTACATTTAACAGTTTGAATGTTCATATCTGTAAATAAATACCAAGGTTCATTCGGTTTGACCTGGTATCAAGTTAAAAGCAATCGCTTCTTAATGTCAGAACACTTTCACCCCGGATTTCGTTACTATATTTCTTGCTTCGTTACTGTCCGCTTCTGAACTGCTTCAACTGTTTTCATTAAAAACACGCATTATTAGCTCAGTCGCATGATTTCTATTAGCTGATGGATGCACTACTAATACGAAAATTCATGCTTTCTAAGGATCGTCAGATAAAAGAACTAAATGAAAATTTTCAAATTATATTTCAGTATATGTGGGTGATGCCCTCATCTTCAGCTCGATGTGCGCAGTTACCTCGTGCGGCAGACAAAGTGCCCTTCTATGCAGCACTAAAAAAATTTCGCGACTACTTAAATGGACTCATTCCGCGCATTGATGACAATGAGTGCATTTTTAATGATCCAAAATACAAAGCGTGCTGTGAAACGGAACCAAAAAAAAAGAATTTAATTTATAAGGATATATCACATTTAAGTAACTGTAATTTAACCACCAACCTTAACAACGATCATGATATAAATATGTTAGGTAATGCATTGGACTCTGAAAAAGAAGTGCTGCAAAATGCTGAATTGAATAGTGATTTTTCAATAGCTCCGGGGAAAAAGAAACGGGGTCGGCCGAAGAAGGTCAAATGTGTGGGAGATTTATTAACTGCTGGTGGAAACTTAAACATGAGAGCCGAGAACTCAGGCAGCATAGCAGAATTCTCATCAACACCACTGCATTTATCATCTGGCTATAATAATGATAATCTATCAAAATTTACAAATTTGACTGCTCCTAAGAAGAAGCGTGGTCGCCCAAAGAAGATTAAAGTAGCAGCTCCACAAATACCGGCTAATAATGACTGTATTGAATTGGTTGCGAATAGTAATAGCTTTTTAGAAGATCAAATGCTCGAACAAACCTCCAATAGAAATGAAATTGACAATGGGAACGGACATCGGAATGTCCAAAATAGTATCTCATCTGCAACTGATGGTGTAACTCATGATCTCTCTAACAATGATGGAACGCATACAGGACGTGTATTTTCCTCGCTAAAGCATTCTCCGAGCACGGCTGATAGTTCCTACTGTTCTCCGGCTATGAATGCTCCACTATCATCTAGGCCGTCTGTGGACTTCGACTCCAATATGACCGGAAATTGTTTTCACCAGCAACACGAGCATCAACTTGCTCTCCAGTCACAACGCTATGATGAGCATATGCACACTCACAGTTCATATCAGCCAAACTATTCAACACATTCGGATCTTTCGTCCGAAATTTCAGCTGCTATAGCAGCGGACCACTTAGGAGAATCTGCCGCCTCTGCATCACCGAACGCTGCTTCCGGTCCATATAACCCATCAACTAGAATACAAATGAGTGAAAGCAACATTAATGATATAAGATACTCTAGTCCGTCAGCGATTAACGACCGTCATCGAAAACCCTTCAACTATGACACATACGATTCTAGTCCAGATCGCAGATTCCTTTCGGGAAATAATAACAATGCAAATGAGGAAAACACTCATGACCATTATATAAGTAACCAGCAGTCTACGACAGATTTAACTGGTGGTCAGCAAACACAGCAGCTGTCTGATGTTTCATCAAAGAGTTTATCAGGCCTAGAATCACTCGTCCATCAAATACCATCGATATCATCTGACATGCCTCAACAAACACAACCGCAGTTATCAAATAGTGATTCACCGTCTCGTCCTGAACATTTGCATAGGTCAAGCATCCCGCATTCTCTAAATGATTTTAGTTGTGGCGACCATTGCAGTTCTAGTTGCCTTTATAGTCACTATGCAAGCTCGCTACAACATCAGTTGCCACCAATTTCACCCGCTTCGAAAATATTGTCAGTTTCATGTTGTTCAACGCCGTCCGCAGGCCTCATATCTCCTCATCAGCACTATGCAACAGCCGTTGCATTGTATTCACCAGACAACGGTGCAAATGTAAATACTCCTTGTCAAGTTTCGGTGTCGTCGCCCTCATCTTCATCGTCGTCACCTCTGCCATTAGCAACTACAAGGAACAGCAGAAATAATAGTTCCGGATCTTTCAATTATACGAATTTGGTTTCAAATAGCTTCTCAGTGAGTAGTCTCACCTCTGGTGAACATCCAGATGCATATCGACGTAACTTCATAAGCACGCCACCATCACATAGCCATTTAAACGCCAGTCTTGGATGCAATAATGGCAGTGGATCTGTCAATAATAGCCCAATGTACATGGAACAGCCGCAGATACTGCTACCTGTCAGCTCACTCTATCATCATCATCACAACCCCTATGCTCAACACCCCGTTTACCCCCGGTACAGTGCAAGCCCGCATCCATTACCATCGGGTGTGTCAAGCTCCGCGACGTCATCACCATCGCCAGTACAATCACCTATTCCTCAGTTACATCATCCGGCACAGCCAACTCATCCTACTATTCATATGCCAAGCCCAAACTATCCATACGGATATCCGAATGTTGGAGGTTATTCTCAGGCTCATCATCACACTGTGCATCATGCCTCCGTTCATCATCCCTCTGCAGCTGGCTACTTACCGTCACATGCATCGATGTTCGATCGGCTTAAATCCGACTTTGGGTATGGTGGTTTTTGATTCTCAACCATATGACAACCCTTCATAAAATGGAGACCATAAGACGAAACTGTTATGTCCATCGATTCAAATAATGACAAAAAGGAACACTTCAGCTGTTGCATTAAGTCTTTACGTACGGTATGTGGGTTAGTTGCCAAAATACATATTATTTACATGCACTGGGTCTAAGGTTTGCTGGTGCAGCACGTTTACCACAAATTGAAACTCAATAAGTATTTTTTTTTTAATTTTATCACCTACTTATCAACTCTCCCGTATATATGCTATTCAAAACAAAATATTATTTACCAATTCTTTATAATATTGACGAAAAACACATCAAAATTTATTACTGAATAGAATTATAATGAAACCAAGAATGGAGTGAAGAGTGCCATGCAAGTATTATGATCTCTGAGCAGTAGCGTGCTGCTGTCACGAGCGCCTATGCAGGTCCGCAATCTCAACTAAAGCGCAGTGTAGTCAATATTAATTTAAATTTGCAACGCTTCCTTTCATTTATTTTATGTTATTTCAATATTAACAATTCTCTGAATTTAGAAATTAAGTTTTCGGTAAAGTTTGTAGTAAAAATATGTGCAATATTATTACGAATGCTCATTAAAATTTCCGTGTAAGATTACATCAATATATACTGACTTCTTTACACATTCATTTAAAACGAACCTTTAAACATAGCACACAAAAGATTAACATAAGTCAATGCCTTAACATAAGTCAGTGTCTTGCATAACCGTTTCGAAAAGCCTCAACAAACGCTGGAATCTCATAATATAAGATTGAGCTCTCATGATGAAAAACGTAAAAAACACTTCATAGCATTTCTCTAATTTCCACCCAAACTTAATTTGAAATGGCTCAACGAAGTCGATCACAGTGACGCTAAATAATTTCTTGTCAAATAGTAGTTGTTCTTTTGATAGGACAGTTATTTCCGGTTGCATGGACTTGCGTCGTTTTACATGCTTCAGCATTACTGGCCGAAAATTCAGTAAGCACTCTCATTCAACACACAAAGTCCGCGCACATTTTCGTCTGTCTGTGGATTCAATGAGTCCTGTATTTATCTCCACATTGTCAGAAACCCAAAATTCATATTTTCAATTTTTAACCACAAAAAAAAACCCCAACATGTTTCATCTATAAGAAATTTTCTTGGGCCCCCAAAAATTTACAAGGTATCGGAGCTGTAGCAAAAACTGGAAGAATTTATCATCCTAAATGAATTGTTTGAGATTGTGTCCTTCCGGTAGACACATAACAGTAGTTTAGCTGATTAATTTCACACCGAATTATCACTAAAAATCATATCCCAATCTTTTCAATCCTGCAGCGCGTCGTCTAATGACCGACCAAGAAGAGTTTTGATGCGGTATTAATTTGATGATTTGTTTAAAAAAAAATATAGAGTGAATGATGCAGTGAATAGTGGAACTTTGGTTCAAATTCAGTTAATCTTTCTTCAGTCTGTCTAACGGCTTACAATAAATTACCTGACACGATTCCCGGAATTGATTTCCTTTCACCACCGGTACCTTTACTCCACGGAATTTACCCGACTATCGACAACTTTGTCACGAGCCCTTGTTAGCTGACCACTTAGGCTATTGAAAGTAGCCTGTTGCAGAAATCGTTTCATGGTCTCAAGGACACCGACCTCGTCAACGTGTCATCGATCCTGATTGATCAGCCAGGACTTCATAATATGTATATGCATTCACACATAGTGGGAGGCGCCTACAAAACTTGTGCATACATATATGTAAATTCAATCTTATAATTTAAATCAAATGAATTTAATTTAATTCTAATCTTTGACCTGAATCCGAACAACATTTAAAGACATACATCTTGTCTTAGTATTATTATCCCGCAAAAATTTCAATGGCAATATATGCGTACGTTTCGTCTCATTTTGTTATAGCCTGTGTTTGAACGTACACACTCGCACAAACACACAATGGCCATTTTTCTAAGGATTTTTGCAAAATAGATAAAAGTTTGCTCACTGTGGTAGCTCCAGCATGGATCTCTCCTATGTTTATTTTTTTGTCAAGCGAATTGATGTGATAAAAAATTTAAAAACTTCAATAATTACACTTAAAATTTACGAATACTATCATTTACACACTACCATATTGGCCGAAAACCCATTACTGAATGTTCGATCTAGTCATTTCTAGGAATTCGCATTTATGCAAGTTATGTCTTTTCGTCCGTGCGTTGGTTAAAAAATACTCGTTCCAAGTTGCTACAATGCTTTTATAAATTTGACTTGATCGAGCGGTATTCCGCAGACAAATAAAATAAAAACAAACTTGCCCCGAAAATTCGATACGAGATATGTATTTAAATCAATGTTTGATTTTTGGTGCGATTATGCAAATGACAAGATGCGTTTTTAATTAATTCAACCTGCTTTATTTATTTATTACAAAATATTCACGAATAAACACACAAATTAATAATAATCTCATTAGGACGCAATATTTAAACATCTTTACAAGAACAACATTCTTATTCGGAAAATGATCGATCGTTATAACATTTTTGTTGAGAAAAATATATATCTACTTAAAAAATATATTTTTATGAGCAAATGTGAGCTTAAAGGCAAGTTTGTGGAATTCCTCATTTTAGACACTGAAGAAGAGGGCAGATTACCCTCGAAATATCGGATATTTGTCACAAAAATAAATATATCTAGCTTTGAAAGGAAAAATCGGTTTTTCTATTAAAATATTTTTTTCTTAAAGGCAAGTTTGTGGAATTCCTCATTTTGTCGCAACGTCCCTGCCTATTCTCGCCTGTTAAAATCAAATTATTCATTTCAAAATTAATCACAAACGTAAATATCGCAAAAAATGCATGTACATTTACTCGAAATGTGAGCAACCCTTCCCCTGCATTTTCTCGTACAACCAAATTTCCCTTCAGATTCCCCTTACGGCTCAGCTACTACTGACCTACCTCAAAACCATGACACACCCACTCAGTCTCTTCCCCTGCACAAGCGAAATATGAAAGAAATCTACGTCACGCGTCATGGATCAAGTCACACGTGATGTATTTTTTGGCTGCCGAAATTCCATGCTTGCATTTACTTCATGTTCGCCTGTTCCAGGGCTTCGGAGGCACCGCAACACATGAAGTCGTTTTCGAACTCTGTTTGACAAATCGTTGCATCGCCTCTCATGTTTAGGGTAGGTCATGCGATCACATCGTTTCAGGAGATCTGAACAAATGCGAGTGCGGCATAGACGTTGACTTCCCCTTTAGCATCACCTGCTTTGCAAAATCCATCTGGCCTAGTTTAGGGGGCCTTGGTCAAACGGTGTAATGGCCTTGTGCGAATAGATATTTTCAAATATGTGCGCTGTGTTGTTATGAAAGTCGGCCGAATTTCTTTGTGCCGATACTTTATTACTGCTTGCTGTTCCTGTTTTACGTATCACAAGCAATTAAAGATGGCGAATATTGTTTTTCAGATTTTTTTATATATTTTTAGGCTTGCGCGTATTTGGCTATTATTTTGAAAAACATATTACCTACAATTCGCATTAATTTCGCACAATGCGTATAAATTTGCAATCATACCCTGTAAGTCCTCAAAAAGTGATTAATTTGTTTCTCAGTTTGAGGTTATTTTAATTCGAAATAAACTAGAGAACGGCATTCTTAGAAACTCGTGGAGATCGGCGGTGCCACGAAAGCGGTCTGATGCTTATCTTCCTTCTTTACAAGGATTTGGTGATTGGCGAGATCTATCGTTGAAAAATATTGGGCTGTACCAAGTGTGTCTAATAATGAGTCAATATTTGGTAGGGGATATTTATCGTCTACAGTAACTTCATTGAGCTTACGGCCGTCAGTATTCGAAATTTGGTATTCCCGTTATATTTCCCTCTTTGACTTCTCATTGACTTAAGACGCAACACTTGATCTCCTGGTTTGCGAATTTTTCACCTAAAAAATCTACTTCAGGTAGAGTTATTCGCTATATTTATTTCGCACTAAAAATTTGGACAACACGAGCTCACTACAACGAATAATTAACAACTAGCATAAAAAGCCGTTACATTTCATTCGCTTGCAAAAGTTTTCTGGTGTGATCAAAAATAAAGTGATACGATTAATTTTCTCAGAAATACCTGGCGATAGTTTGTATGTTATAATTATTTCGCGCACTGTATTATACAACATAAAAGGTTAAACTACTGTTTTGATTGTAATAGTTTATATACAAAGGAGTTGATAGCTAAAAAAATAGAATAATTTTTGTTATTTGTTGTTTAATGACTTTTAATTTGTTGTAAAGTGCTGTAAGAGGAATTTTTCGACCCAGTATTTAACTGGGGTGGCCTCACGGCAAACTGAAATTTGAACTCAAGAGGCACAATTGCGACGCTAACGTGGAATATGGTGTCTAAATGGCTCTCACATATAAAAATTCACGTTTCAAATAGCCAAATATTAATACGCATTCTTTTTAAATATTATTTAACATAAAGAGTAAAATATTCCCCCATCGTTATACGTACTTTGACGCCTTTTTTCCTACGTACAGTTGCTATTGTTCTAAATATAAGTATAAAAAATGTTTGTTGTTTGGGTCGACGAGCCGAGCGACTTCAGCGAATACGTGCCGTAAATTGATCCTAGATGTGCATTTAGTGTACAGTCGTATTTAAATGAAAGGTAGCTATAAAATATCAGTTGTATTGCGGATGATTTCAATTGACGATAATTTTATAGTTTATACATAATATATATATATATAGTTTGTGATTATAATGAATCTCAACATATCTAAGTGCAATCCAAGCTTATCCATTTTATTTGTAAGTAGATTTTTGCTGTATTTGTTGCTATTTAACAGGATATTTATTTGAATAGTGCTTAGCCAAGTTTTCGTGTAGATTTTGCTAAATATACAACTCCACTTTAAGGGCTCTACTTTCTATGGGTGGTAGCGTTTGATGTGCGTGTCTCCAGTTCCTCTGCTTCTATAATTCAACAAGCGAATCTAATCATCAACGCTAGATTGTGTAGTGGAGCTATTCCAATATACTTTATGGCTCGTTTGTATGATCTAGATAAGAAAATAAATAATGAAATCTATCATAAAGTCGAACGTTTTCAATTTTTATCAAATAAACGCAAATCTCGCAATCGTTTTAAAAGTGTGTGCTACTTTTCTCAATTTAGTTATAAATCATGATAATTCATATATGTTGTATAAAAATTAAATGTATAAATATTTGTGACATCAGGTGATTTCCTTGAGAATGCCATTCATAATGGCAGCTTTTTTATACGTTTATAACATGTGTATGTATATTTCTTTGTAGCTTATATACATTTCAAAATAACACATGTTTCTGAATAGAATATAGCGTTTGTGTTTTACATATGCATGTGACGTATAGATATAACATATTAATATTCATAAAATATTTCAAATACCTGGTACGGATTCATTTTTTTTAAAAATTAAGAATGATGTTAAAATACTTTCTGTGAGTACATATTTAGCCATTGAAGAATAAAAAAAAAAATTCTGAGTCATGAGTGACGTAGGAATTCACTTTTCCTAATACGATAATCCAGTGCAACTAAAAAGTAACAATCTCTATTTATACATCTAAAATTAATTGTGAAGTGCATAAATGAAATATTATTTCTAACTTAAAAATTGGATGGATTGAAATTAAATAAGTACAGTAAATTCTACTGTTCATCGTAAAATAACCAGTAACTCTTCTTCATCTTTTTTCGCTCTACTCATAAACTTCGTTTTTATTTTCGTGCTCTAGTAATGTATCAATTACTATTGTAATTTTACTCTAGTCTAGTATTATAAATAATTCGTTATTTTAGTTGGAAATATTCTGCTTGAATCACGGATTTATGAGAAAAATCATGAAACGTGGAGGCAAAATAATTTATCTATTTAAGAGAAGTTTAGTCTAGCTATAAGATACAAACGATGTTGAGGTCCTGTGATTTTGTCTGAATTTAATTTGCATCATGACTAAATTGATTGTAGAAAACTTATTAATTGTTCAACTTGAACAGAGTGAAAATATAAAAATGTAACTAGACAATAATTGCCAGTTTCTCTTTTGTTTGGTTTTAGATAAAGGATAGTTACGTATAATAGTTTTGATAGTTTGAATTTTGACAACTAGATAGCTCTGATAATAATATGTGCTATCCATTACGCGCGAAAATGAGTTCTTTTATCGCGAAATTCGAGTAACCGTTATCATCGTTCTTTAATGTGCTATCACCATTTACCACAATTTCATATCAGAGCATATTATGTATATGGAAGTTTATTAGTCGAAAGTTTTCGAAAGGCATAGAAAATGATATTCAATTGTAGTAAAATACCCGGGAATCATTCCGTTTAAAGCACCATTGCGTCTAAAGGCTGCGAACTGAGCATTATGCCCACCAGATAATGCGTAGACGAAGTACGAGTAGCAGGATTTTGCTAAGAACACAACAATCAGCCATCCTCCTTATTCTTGACTGTCATCAGTGAAGCATTGTAACTGTCAGCTCCCTTGCGAAACCTTACCACACCTTAAATCTCTTATATGCTTTTAACCATAAGTCAACGGCATTTGATGCACTTTCTTGAGGATCGTCATACACAATTGCAAGTTAATCAAGCGCATTAACCTCTACCTGAAATCTATTGCTTGCACGCGTATGGAACCAACCTTGCACTTTTGGAATGATTATCGGTCGATCGATTATTGGAGTCAGCACAAAATCTACACAAAAAACCGATAGCGAGCGGCAGCAGAAATATTTTACATAAGTTAGTGTAAAAAATTTTTTTGTTGAGTTGTATTAAGCAATTGAATAATAAAGATCAGGAAACCAATCCTGATATAATTTTTATCTTGTATGACCTGCTTTTTCAGTAACGAATGGCCGTTTTCCGTGCGTGTGACGTTTTTTTAATTAAAAAAAAGTCTAGCGCATCAGAACCGCTAGAAAACTAATTTTCGAAGAAATTATCTTTTAGGGATTTTAAAATGGATGAAGACTTTATACACTTCTTTGTAGTATCATATCAACCATTTCCTACTCAAAGGAACAAATATAATTTTCTGACAGCATTTCCTATAACACAAATGATGAAAATGTTCAGTGCTGGCAACATTTGTCCAACACAGCAGCAATAAGTCTACCATAACATGCTCATGCTTAATCAACCTATCCTTTGAATTTCGTTTTCATCCGAGGATATCATCGAAAGTTTCAGCGATTAAACTATGTCTGGGGCTGCCATTCGAAAAATTTCCGAAACTCGGAAAATTTAAATATCGGTTGATTATTTTATTGTAAATGCTTTGCTTATGAATACAAAATGGAAGCATCTGTTGGTGCAATATTTACGAAATTGTCTGGTGCTGGCAATCATGTGCTAGCACCATAGCTGCTTCACGTTGTATTAAACCCATCCTTTGAATTTCGTTTCGATTGAATGGCTGCGCTGTAAGTTATAGGAGTGAATATAATTTTAGGGTTACCTCCGTCCAAACGTTTAAAATTTTTGAAACGTCAATATTTGTTGTTAATTGTCATTGCAGGATCATTCCCATGTGGAAATTTTATGACAAACATCGCTCGATAAAGAAATGTCAATAAATTACAAAATTCATCATAGCTGTGAACCCTCTCACAATTTTTCAACGAAATTCCTACAGAATTAGAAATGCAACAAGATCCACTTATCACATGAATTTCGTTTTGATTTCGTTACTACATTGGAAGTTATAAGGGAAAACCTTTATTTTCCAGAGCAAATTTACAAAATTTAGGGGACAAAAATTGCCATAGCTGGCCAATCTATATTAATTTTTTAAGGTTCACCAACTGCGTGAATTTCGTTAAAATCTGGTAGCTAAATCGGTAGCTATAGGCCAAAAACTAGTTTTTTTTTTCTCAGCGCTTTTTCCAAATGGCACCACTTCCACAGTGTTGCCCGTAATTCAAAATCGCCTCTATCAGACCTGGTCCTAGTTAATACCAACATGTCCTGTAAATTTCATATTGATCGCATTATCCGATCGTCAGTTCTCGTGAACAGAAGTTTTGAGTGCTGAAAATAGAGGTCATTTGATCACGAGCTGCCGTTCTTGGTTACCGCGGAATTTTGGAAATTTTTATTTGGCTTGGTGGACAAAAGTCAAAATTTATCAATAATTTGAATTTATTTTCAAAAATCAAAAATTTTTCAGGAGACTCGATGATTTGAAGGATTTTTTTCAGGAGCCTGCTGTAGCTACAGAGTTGCCCGCACAGCTTTAAAAGTCCGTGTTTGTTAAATTTTAGTCTACATCAATACGCTCTAAAAATTTCACGATGATCCATTGGTTTTCTTAGAAGTTATGACAAATCGAAATTTGAAAAAATATCCTTCCCTACCTTTAGGCACTCAGCGCCTAGACCAGGCTCAAAATTTTCAATTCTTTATCATCGACAAATTAAAAACATAATAAGTTTTCATTTATAATACTTTTTTTAACAAAAATTTACACTGCTTGGAAATATAGGAGTACCTGAAAATTCACTAAAATGTCCGCCGCCGCCAAAAGGTTTAAGATATCTGAATTCTAGCAAGTCATGGACGTACCTGTTATATACATCTATGTTCTCCGAAAATTTCAGCTCAATCGGATCGGCCACTCCAGAGATTATCTCCCTTAATCATTTTGCTGATATATATATATATATATATATATATATATATATATATATATATATATATATATATAAATATATATATATATATATATATATATATATATATATATATGTATATATAAATATATATATATATATATATATATATATATATATATATATATATATATATATATGTATATATATATATATATATATATATATATATATATATATATATATATATACATATATATATATATATATATATATATATATATATATATATATATATATATATATATGTATATATATATATATATATATATATATATATATATACATATATATATATATATATATATATATATATATATATATATATATATATATATTATAAATATAATATATATATATACATATATATATATATATATATATATATATATATATATATATATATATATATATATATATATATATATATTATAAATATAATATATATATATACATATATATATATATATATATATATATATATATATATATATATATATATATAATACTGGTGGAATACACCTAAAAGTTTTTTGTTGTTGACGTTTACTTGAATTTTCTGTGTAAGAACACCTATATATATATATATATATATATATATATATATATATATATATATATATATATATATATATATATATATATATATATATATGTATATATATATATGTATATATATATATATATATATATATATATATATATATATGTATATATATACATATATATATATGTATATATATATATATATATATATATATATATATATATATATATATATATATATATACATATATATATATATATATATATATATATATATATATATATATATATATATATATATGTATATATATATATATATATATATATATATATATATATATATATATATTATAAATATAATATATATATATATATATATATATATATATATATATATATATATATATATATATATGTATGTATATATATATGTATGTATATTTATATATATATATATATATATATATATATATATATATATATATATATGTATATATATACATATATATATATGTATATATATATATATATATATATATATTATAAATATAATATATATATATATATATATATATATATATATATATATATATATATATATATATATATATATATATTATAAATATAATATATATATATATATATATATATATATATATATATGTATATATTATAAATAGAATATATATATATATATATATATATATATATATATATATATATATATATATATATATATATATATGAATATATATATATATATATATATATATATATATATATATATATATATATATATATATATATATATATATATATAATACTGGTGGAATACACCTAAAAGTTTTTAGTTGTTGACGTTTACTTGAATTTTCTGTGTAAGAACACCTATTGTCGGCGAAAATTGATCAGCGCTCTAAGTACCGTTCCCCTTAATACGAAACGTTTAACCAATCGCTTTGAAAATGAATCAAGTGGTGCAGTAGTTACACTTCAACAAACGCTTCGACTTATTTACCATTGATAGTTGTGTTTTGAATTCAAATAGAATAATTTGTATTTGATACTTGAAAGGTACATATTCTCAAGTACATGTTACAAATTATCATTTTTTCAAATATTCTTTGGCTGGAGTTGAATAGTTTCCGAACGTTGCTAACATTGTAGGGGGTTGTTAGTCAAGTTCTTTGGTTAAACAAACTGGACGTGTTAAATCAAAAACATATACTGTCTACTAAGTATAAGTTAAAACACTATACTGTAACACTGTAAAAAAAAACACTGTAACAAGTTGTGTTTTAACTGGCGCCCACGTTGGGCGCCAGTTAAAACACAACTTGGTTTACACAAATTTTTTATATGTTGCTTCTTAAATGTTAATTAAGCACTATGTGCTCTTTTGTTGAATGGTCGACAAAGACTGACTTGAAATATTATAATTAATTAAAACTCGGTTTCCCGTAACGCTTGAAAACTAGCGAGATAGACGGATTCAATTTCAATTTTAGTGTGGAATTTAGAAAAACGGATTTAAGCCAGACAGTGGGTCAGATTTCGATTTCGCGTGAGAAGTTGCAAAATGTGCAGATACGTGTGATATTTCGTTCTGCGTGCTAATGTTAAGGGGGTACCGTAACTTATATATTTGTCGCATCACAAAATCGAAACCAGGATATTATGAAATTGATGCTTCGGTCTAACATACATAATGGTTATATCCATCTTTATGCTCCAAAGTCCAAGGGACTATTGAGGAAATAAAAATTGGTAAATAACTTAAACTGATTTCTAATTTGCTCACTGTGACATAAATTTCCTACCATTCCAAAAATCTTGCCCCAGATTTTTTTCTAGAGCATCCTGATTTTTCTCAAACCACCATGAATAGAACGCCCTGATTATGCTTAAGCTGTTATGATTTCTTTAAACGGTCATGTGAGTTTTTCAAGAGTTCCAGGATTTGTTTTAGAGCGCCCCGATTTTTCTCAAACCCCCATTAAATTTTTTTTATTCTACGTTTTTGTGTTTTTTTTTTAAAAGACTTCCAGGCTTCTTATTTCTAAAATATTGCGGGATATGTTTAATTGTACCGAAATAGCTTCAAATATGTGTTTAATGTTAGATGCTTGGAGTTGTCTTCGACTTCAATGGGGAGGAATGAGTTCAAAAGATCCATATGACTAAGTAATATTTCACCAGAGAGATAAGAAATATCTTCTGAATCCCGTAGAGGATATTGGTATGTTTCCAATGCATTGTTTAAATTGGTAAAAATCTGCACAGATTTTCTGATTTTCCGAGCTCGTAGTGAGGTCGGCTGCTTTCTTAGTACTTCCAGTGCTGCCAATACAAACATAATTAAATATTTACTAGTGAAAGAAAGTTGTACCAACTCAAAAGTCAAACCCATGTCCGTGACATGTAACCGCACACTCTCAATTCGAAATTGAACAAAATATGAAAATGCATTTATACTCTGAACCAAATGATTCACTTTGTGATTGAGTTTGTTGTGCGGTAATGTTATTCAAGTAAAGCAAAATAAGCTTATTCAACCATTTACACAATGCGGATTAGGCCAACAAACAGCTTTTTACATTTGAGGGAGATTAGCATTTAAGTATAAAAATTTTAATCATTAATACCTCTCCTGCAACCGAAATGCTGATAATAATGAGTAGATAACGATTAGGTGCCAAAAAAAGGTTTTTGTATTCTTGTCACTAGTTAATAATATCCGAAAGTTTCTCTGTGCTCACAAAAGCCCATATTTGAAATGCAACCAAAACCCCACGGTCGCATTTCTAGCACGTTTGATGTGAAAGTAATGCGCAAGCGTTTATATTCCACAAACAATCCAAAGAAAAGTTTGTCAGTTGGTGTGCACATCTCATGGTATTTAAATAACCCTTGCATATTAGAAGTAGTAAGATTTTTTTGCTATTCTGCTAAAAAGGCATTTGCTGATAGAGACACGTGCTTTCGGCTTAAAGTTCTCCTTTCGTTTGTACCGAAATTTATGTATCTAAATAATGATTGTAGATTAAACGCGCTGTGAAGATAAGTAATACAGTTCGGCCGTGCGTTTACTAGTGCAGTGCGTTCAAATATCGTACAAGTAATGTGTTATGTATTCCAAATTCGACCGTTCAATCTACGTTGACAACTCTCCGGAAAAAAACCATCGATTTTTCACCACAACGATAAATCGCTATTAAACAAGCGATAATGTAATGGGACCTTGCAAAGCGACTCCTGAGAAGCCTATGTCGGTTTGCTATTTTCGTTTCAAAGGACTCGTCATTGCTCTGGAATACATTTATTTGCTGTAGTCAATTGTAGATTACTACAGACAAAACACCAAATTTCATTCCTGGATGAATATGTAAGTTGATTGCTAGCAATGTTCATTTCAAACATGGTACGAAACAAATAAATAAGCTCCGAGGGTGGACTTTAGAATATTTACTTTATAAATTGAGCATGATGGCCAGACATTTTTCTGCTGAGTCTAAAATTTACATGTTTTGCTTCTGAATGCATATCCTTAATACGACCTCGCATATGAAAACAATGCTCCAGTAGGTTTCTAATTAAATAGTACGTGTTCAGATAGTTTTGACATTTATATCCGAAATTGTGGCATCGTGAATTTGTACGTCAGTGAAATGCGGCATTCATAATTAGCAGCGAATGTAAATTTTCAAAATACTGAAGCATACTAGCATATTAGTATACGCATATTTGCATGCCCAACCAACCAAATTTATCGAAAACACGACCGAAACACTGTTTCCTGCACTGTAATGTTTTAACGGAGGTGAGTGTCGGACAAGTAAAATCAACGTTTTCATAACACGATAAACCAATGTATTCGGTAGGTGTTTTTGTGACCATGGTGAATAAATCCCGAAAAAGGGACTTATTTTCAAAACAAAATAGTCTTAAGTAAAACTACAGTCATATGAATATGAAAGTTTTAGGTAGAAACTTTACCCATTTGATACTTGGATCCTTTTGGGTGCTGTATAGCCATTTAAATTAATATATTTTGAAATTAAAAGCTTTCATTTATTTTTATTCAAAACAATGCAATTATGTACAGCAATGTTTAACATTGTACAAACAGCAGTAATCGCACGCTCCTTTATCTGTGATAAACCATTGATGTTTTTCTGCACATTTTGATGAAAACCTTGAACGACATTTTTGAGCATTTCTTGCTGGGAATTCTTATGTTTTTGGAGCTAGTGTCCGTTGCACTTTGACTCTCTTCCTCGCAGTGAGCGTTCTTGAGCTCTAGCTTCCTATTTCTGGTGTATTTTATCTATTTCGCGCTTATAGATCTGCTACTTTAGGTGCTCATAGATTTAAGTAAATATTTACGCTCTGCTATGTACATATTTTAAGATGGTAGGTAAGAGTTTGGTAAGGCAGGTAAGTTGGGATGCTTGTCAATTTTAAATACTGTTATAATCTGTTATAATCTGCAGCTCGATGGAATGGTGGGCTTTGAAGCCGAATTGTACTTCTGGGATCATGCATTTGTAGGCGACTACTTCCTCGAATCTTGAACAGTGCTGCCAGATAGGCTTACCCCCAGACAATTTCTATTTATCCCTAAAATTACCCTAAGCAGCAATAGCGACGTCATTTCCGGGAAATTTTTAGGCATTCTCAAAATCCAGGTTATTTAAATGTAAATTTTTAAATGTGTAAGACTGCCGTCATATGAAGCAAACTTTTTTAAGGTGAGGTGAAACTTTCCCCCACTCATCCTTTTCTATTCTTATATCAGAAAAAGATGGACATGACATATTTCGCGATTATTATTCTTTGAAGCATCCGTTCCGGAAAAATGCATCATCAAATTTCAGAATACCCTAAACATAGCCCTGAATATTTTTTTCCCTGTTTGTCCCCTGAAGTTTTTAAAATATCCCTAAATCTAAGTTTAAATTCCCTAATATGGCAGCACTGGTCGTGAAAGTTTTATGCGTTCGACCAGTTTCCCGATCGAGAACAGGAGGCTGATCGGTGTGTAATTTTTTCCCCAGTGATTTGGAAAGATCGCATTGGCAATGTCTGGCTAGTTACTGAGTGTGTACTTTGATTGCTGTTGCCTCTATTTGGACCAGGCTGGAAATATTAATATGGTAGTGACTAATATTTCTTCTCCGTAGGATAGCGGTATCACCTCCTCTGCCAGACAGTCTGTAGTTTATGTATGAGTGGCAATTGGGAAAATGGAAATGGTCTTCGGATTTCGATTTTCGGGAGTGTTTTCGAAATGAGGACTATGTCGACCTTGAAATCAAAGAGGAATTATACAATTTTTCCCGTCTTGTTGCTTATAGAATTTGAATTTCACTTGACGATAGAGGCATAATTGCGGATACTTTTTAGAAGGAGTTTTGGTAAGTTTTGATGAGAAAATATGGTTCAAGTATTTTCGGCTACTAGAAGTTTTTTTTTGTCTTAGCCTGAGGGACAGCAGTAGTTTTTCGCTCCTTAGCGACCTATATATTTTCTATATTTTTGGAGGTTTAGGACATAGTCAATAATTAGTGGGATGTTCCCCGCTGCAATTAACGCACTTATTTTTTTTCTATTTTTTGCTTGGTACATTTCGAATTGGAGTTGAAACAAATCACACTTGTCACATCTGAATGATACAATTTTTAGCTGCATGCCCAAATTGTTGGTGATTATTTGATTGCGGATATCAGCCGCATGGTTTTTGAGCTCCCACTTTCCAAATAAGTCGACACACTGCCTTAATATAATAAATGTCCATTTCTTGCCAGGAAGAAGGGCTTCGACGAGTCTAGAGGGGTCATTCTAATGTTAATTTTTTTTTTCTGCGGGCAATGGTTAGATATGACACTCTATCTTCTCTGCCATCATTCGCCAGTTTTTATGATCTCGAGGCGTTGAACATTTGTAGGACTTTTGAACTATATTCTTATATGGTTACCACTTTTTCATATTCTTGTCGCGCTATGAAGTCAAAGAAAGTGTGCGTATATGTCTGGTTGTAAAATATGTTTGGAAAGCCATAGATCCTGTGTAGAGCAGACATGTGCGAAATTCTTTAGCTATCCAAAAAGGTAATATATACATCCAGACCTCTAATGCATTGATTAAGCTCATAAAGAAATGTCAGGCTGATACTTTTTTTTTGAACAGTTTAACATAAAACTTTGTGTGCCGAGGAAGTATGTTGCTTTGGAAATAATGAACTTAGATAAGATCAAAAGACTCTAAAAAAATCCTAGGAATTTGGGGAAGAAATTATGGGAGCTTAGAAAAAACCAGGCGATTCTAGAAGAAATTCAGGGAGTTTTGGAAAAAATTTAGGAAGTCTTGAGAAAATTCAGAAGATCTAGTCTAATAAAAATTTCAGAAGTCGAGGAAAAAATTAGAGGAGCTGAGGAAAAACCGAAAGACTCTAAAAAATGTTAGCCATCTTGCGAAAAATCTTGTCGGTTTAGAAAAAACCAATATGCTCGCGAAAAAAATCCTACGAATTTGAGACAAAATCATGGGAGCTAATACAAAATTCAGGGAGTCTAGAAAAAATCTCGGGAGTCTAGGAAAAAAATATGAGAGCTTAAGAAAAATCAGGGGACTCTAGGAAAAATTCTGACAGCCTGGGAAAAAATCATGGCAACTGAGAAGAAATTAAAAAAACTCAAGAAAAAATCCCCAGAAGTCTTAAGTCTAGACTACAGTCCTACATCATTTGGGTATTAGAGTCCATAATATGCTTCCATAAGAAAAGGTTTAATTAGTTTCGATTTGACTTAACATTGGTCCAAGTTACGACTTTGAGGAGGCACTAATAGAATTTTAGAATTGATTTTAAAGTTATAATAAAGCCAAATCTATTGCTTTGCAATAATTTCAATAGATCATTTAGTGTTTATTTTCGTTCTTTTCTAATTTTATTTTCTCAAACCGTTTAAAAGATTCTCACTTCCGAAATCATTTTGTGTAACAAAACGTTTCTAATATTTTATTACAATAAAGTTTTATCGACTTACGACCTAATTTCTTATGACAGCTTTCATTACATTCAATTTCTTAATTATTCATTATTATAAATATATTAAAATCAGATAAAAAATTATAGTAAACACTGCTGAGTTTGCAATTTCCTATAGTATATGCTCCATTCAGACATTATCTTTCGGGTTTCACTAAAACAATGAAAGATAATTTAAGCTAGTTTCATTTTTAGCAGCAAAATATTAAAACAACTAACACGTATACCTTTATTATTCAGCCAACTTGAAAGGAATAGTTCTACGAATAGTGCTCGAGGTTGCAAAATGCCAGTACAAAGAACTGACAATGTAAACAACAGTTTGACTGTGCAAAAATCGGTTACAGAATGTCAATTTTTGCAGTCACTAATGCATGGTTTCCAAAAACTTAAGTCAGCTAATAACAGACTTATTATTAAATTCTCGGGTAAAAATTTTTTGAGTTAAAGCTTACTTCTATGGTGGAAGAAAATTTGCCGAAAATCAGAAAAGAAAATCAGAAAAGATTTCGGGTAGAAACTTAAAAAAACGATTGTGGCAAAGTTAGAGAACGCATTTTGAGTTTTTGCCCATAACTGAACTAGGGAACAGACCTTAAGTTAGCTTTGCAACCGTTTCAACACTATCATACAGCAAAGATTCAAAGATTATAAACAAAAATGCCGTGTTTAATATAGATAGCATAAAGAATTCTCTATAATTAGAGTAGTGCTATATAGCTTTGTTTTTAAGTGTGTTTCGACACTTACTTCCGACACTTACTCCTTTTTTTTCCAACACAACTGCAGGTTACCACCCAGGAGAGCATTTTATCGAAGTGTTATTTGGTTGATTGAGTATGCACATACAAGCTGCATTGCATTTATTCCTGATCACAAAGTGTTGTGACTGCGTGTGTTAGGTTGAATAAAAAACTGTATTTGACGATTTGTTTTTATTATCATCAGAGGCGGAAACTTATTGCACAAAAAATATATTAACTGAAGATATAAATTACTTGACCCAGCATGCACTCCACGTTGTTCATTAAGTGATTCATGTTTCGATTCAATTGCCCCAAAAAAAAAGCAAAATTCAGCATAAACTGTCTATCAAATACTACAGTACATAGAATTAATAATAAATATAGCACTCATTTTTAATAGTAACGATTGAGTTGGACGAAATTTTAGGTACACCAACAGCTCAAGCCTACTAGAAAGTTTCTGGCTACATGTTTAAACACTGCATATTTTAGATATATTTTTATGCAAATCTGCGTTGATTAGGGATTAATTACTATTTCAGTCGCGAGTTGGATTTAATCTCAAGACGTGACAAAATCAGTATGACTTGTTGATGCAATGAAGAAGTATGAGCATTGGTGTGACGATGCAAGTGTGTAGTAAGCGTATCGTAACAATTGGTGTCATCATTGCTCGATATGAAAGAGCTACAGTATGCAGCATTTAGTTTAAGTTTAAAATAAAAGTGCTTTATCGTATCCATGTTCACATGAAATATTAAAGTGTATTATATTACACCATATGTAGCCTTATAGCGCTAGATAATTGTTCGTAACGATGCTATTGATGTATATGAAATGTGCTGAAACGCACAGATAATAGCTTGTTGTTCTCGGAACAAAAAAATTAGCTCTACATTTCGAATAAAATCAATCTAAAAGTCAGCCAACAATGATAGATCCAAGCTCAAGCGAAGAAGAAAGCGATGATGATCATGGAGGAAGGCTTAATGAAAGCCATTCTCATACAGCGGGCAGTAGCGATGGTGTCCAGCAGAAAATTACTGCATCACCAATTATTAGGGGCCTTATTTCTGGTTCGGTTGTAAATACAATTTCCAATAAGACTAGTGTAAGCACGATACCAAACAGCCATGGTGGTTTAGCGGCGGATGCGTCACCCTTGCAGGCAAGACATTCAAGCTTTAGCAGCGGCGCTGGTAATCAGCTGACACATCAACCTCCTTCATCTGTAGCGCTTAGCGGGAAAGATGTGCATGCGAATTACCTTTCTTCAGCAGATAATGATTCGCCCGGTAGCCTTGAAGCAACAAGTACTTCTGTGCCTAGGTAAGTGAAAACTAGAAACTTGGCCTAATATAGGATTTCACCATATCAGTACTTAAAAGGTTAGAAGTAGTCAGCGACGTGAATGAATTTCTGATAGTAAATTAACTTACCTTATAAAACAAATAATACAAACTTTATTTCACAAAAATTAAAAAAAATTTTTTTATTGTAGACCATGTTGTCGCCATATTTGTCGGACCCCGTTTAAAAAATCCTGCTTTGCGGTGACCATCATAAAATTTTGAATCAAACAAAAAAAAAACAGTATTGAATTGAAGCTTTTATCTTATTTATTTTGATTGAAGCTTTGGGTAAACTGGACTTGATGCCCCACACCCGGGAAATCCCACCACCAGAGAGCGAAAAAGTGGTAGAAGGGCTGAAAAAATGAAGAAAAACAGACAAAATTATACAAAAAAAGAAAAAAGAAGATAAAACAATTAAGAAAAAGAAAAAAAAGAAAGAAAAGAAGCCCCAAAAGCAAACGCACAACCACAAAAACACAAACATATTAGCCCGACATCTATCGGCGAGATTCATGCAACAGCTGTGTGGGGCATCAAGTCCAGTTTTACCGAAGCTTTTATCTTATTTTTCTTGTTCGAAAATAAACAAAATCGCGGCCTCTGGAAAATCCCTAGTTTAGTGCCTATAAAAATTATAGCCTTTAATAAAAAAGAAATTCCTTCGATCATGTACTAGTTATTTATGCTTTCAATATGCTGTATGAATTTCATTCAAATATGTCGAGTTGTTTTACAATGGTTACGGACTGATTTAAGTATAGAAATACTAATTATTCGATCACTTACACTGAGTAATCTGTTTCTTTGAAAATCCTGACTTAATTCCTTAACTAAAAAAACCTTGATTTCGACAGAAAGTCAGACGACACACTGAAACAATAATGCTTAGAATAGTACACAATATATACACAATTTGAATATAGATAAATCTAATGTTTACATTGCTTGCTTAAATAGAACAACATCGCCGTCTATTGGTGTTCCTCAGGAAACGCATAATCAAAATATAGCACAAGGAAGAGTTAATTCAACGCCCAAGCCACTATCACCGTCTCCATCTGTAGCAAGTGATAAGAATGAAGTCAACTTGCAGGTGTGTGTAAATATTGCGTTGACATAGTTGTTTTTCCTTCTGCACTCTTTAAACCTGTCCTTGCCCAACAGTATAGACGTTTTTTTTTTTAGGTTGAAGCAGGGAAATGGAGGTGCAGGGTATGGGGGACAACAATCGATGCTTTGTTTTATTATTTTTTTCTAATTTAAAAATGTAAATCTCAGCTTCCCGTCCCACTATTAGCAATCAGAATGAAGTCATCCAATCACCCTTCACCTCTTCCGGCCTCTTCGCCCAAACTCGACCTTCATCCTGGGGGATGAAGCGAGGTTGGATTATTCCATTCCCTTTTTAACCATCAACATGTAGCCCACCAAAATAGAGTCATGTGACTTATCTTAACACCCTCCGCCAAAACCAAAATGGTGTCATCTGATCAACCATTCCTCTCTTTCCTCTTTATAGATTACATTTTGATGGTTAAAAGGTGAATGGAATCATCAATAAATTGGGTCCGAAAAATATTAGCTTGCATGCTCGAGGATGATGTTATTTTCTCGAAAGAAATGTCCATTAGCTTAAACTTAATGCATGTTTATTTATTCTTTAGGAACGTCAAGAAAGAGAAGAGGAGGAACGTAAGCGGAGAATACAGCTATATGTCTTTGTCTCTCGTTGTATATCATATCCGTTCAATGCAAAACAGCCAACAGATATGACAAGGCGCCAAATTAAAGTCACAAAACACCAGCTGGAATCCATAATCTCGAGATTTCAAGTAAGTTTAGAATGTTCTTGATATGCTTTGATTATTGGGTGAATATAATATTCTTCGCTATCTTTAAACAAGCTCACAGACAGTAATTATTTGATTGTGTTTCAATAGGCCTTCCTGAAGGGGGAAACTCAAATTATGGCCGACGAAGCATTTCAGAACGCCGTTCAAAGCTACCACGACGTTTTCTTGAAATCTGAACGGGTGATGAAAATGGTTCAAGCTGGTGGATGCTCCCTTGTTGATTTTCGAGAAGTGTTTCGGAATAACATCGAAAAGAGAGTTAGGTAGTTAGTTTGAAACAATCAAAAAATTCATATAAATAACATTCGTAATAATATATTTTCCAACTTATATCAGCCATATGTTGTTCAGGTGAATATGAGCATATGTGATGATTCAAGTTAAATTTAAAATAAAATTTTCAGGAAAAAAAGAAAACTCAATCGAAACTAAAGCTTTAGTGCACATTACGGCTACTTGTGTACTAGATGTAAAACTAGTTGACTACTTTCACGTTGAACTGAGAGTTAGACTCATGCGATTCATCGTTGATATCATTTTATTAGTTAAACTTCTAAGTTCACACTTCTAGCCTGCATAATTTTTTTTTATAACTCTGAATCAAATCATCAGATCCGAAGAAAAGGCAATAGAAGTTTTCAAGAATTCGGTTAGGATTTTGTCTAACATCATGTGTAGCGTCCATTGGCTATGTATTATGCAAGACAACAGTTCTAAATATTAATATAAGCCTATGATCTGCAATTCACTAGACTTGCCTTCGGGTACTTCTACGCTTGCAGTCCTCAAATTATAGTGGGTGTTTTTATGAGTTCGGGTACACTGTGAATTAGCAAAATATCTACATGCATTTGCGCAGAACTTTTTTGAAATTATTCCAGCTCAAATGCCAAGTTGAAGTTGACGAAGAAAAAAAACTCAACTTCGCGCCAAGGTCATCCTGAGAGCTCTGGCTTTTATCTGATGACTGTATAAGCTACACGGATGGAAAGATTTTTGGGATTGAAAACTTGAAAAATTTAAACATTTGTAATCATATGAAAATTTAATAGTAGCATCTGTTGGTACGAAAATAACAGAAAATAATTGCTTCGGGCACCACAGCCAATAGTATACGAAATTTCCTTCACGTTGAGGTTAACTCACCCTATAAATTTGGTTTTGACTTACAAACTGCGTTAGAAGCAATGGGAAGTAGAAAGATACTTAGGGCTACACCCCCGCGAAAATTTCCAAATTTTCGAATTTTCTATATGATGATTTGTACTATTATAGACAAGATCATTTTCATTTGAAAATTTATCGTTAGCAACTCTAAATGAAAAATTAAATAAATTGTCATACTTAGCAGCCCCATTCTAACTTTTCAGCCGAAATTCTTACACTAAACTTACACGAAGATCGATCTACTGTGTGAATTTCGTTAAAATCTGATGACTGAATCGGCAGTTGTGGGGCAATTATCTTTTATTTTTCTTAGTGATATTTTCGAGATGACACCACTGTCGAAAATTCGCTCAGACTTGCTCCTACGAAAGATCAGAAAAATCAGAGCGATCTAGAAAAGATCATGGACAACTTAAAAAAAAAATGTTGGAATCATAGAAAAAAATGATGGGAGCTTAAGAGAAAATCAGGAGGCCTAAGAAAAATCTTCGAAGTTTTCTAAAAATCACAGGATCGTTGAAAAAATCTTAGGATCGTAGAAAAAATCAAGGAAATATCGTGAAAGTCCCCAAAAACTCTTGGGATCCGAGAAAAGAATCTTTTCTTTGGTAGCATACGAAAAATCAGAGATAGTTATATTCACAGCAATTTTTCTCGAAACTTTATTTAGTTGGATTTCACCTTCAACAGAACTGTTTTTTCAATCAACACTGATACTGCGTAATGAGATGCAAGTGATTCTCCACTTTTAAGAAAGTTGTTGATGACATCAGCAAAATTAAATGTATTTTCTGGCTTTTACGATGTTGTGTACGGAACTGATCAACGCAGTGGCGGCTCGTCAGGGTGGGCCCGGCCCGCCTGGCCCACCCTGACGAGCCGCTACTGAATTAAAGTAAAGTAGATATTTCTTGTTGGTATCCGCGTATACCTTATAATAGTGTTTTTGTGTCGAGCGGGCCCAGTGGCGGCTCGTCAGGGTGGGCCCGGCCCGCCTGGCCCACCCTGACGAGCCGCCACTGGATCAACGTTGCGTCCGTTTCCCTGAATATGATACTTGTCTCCGGACTTTTATGAATCTTTCGTCAACTTAAAGTTCCCTACAAGGAAACATATTTATCTTACATTCATATAAATTAGTTATTGAGTAATTAACATGCATCCTTATTTTAAACTGATTGTATATATTCTGCAACGTAATATCGTGCCTATGAATTTATCAAAACATTATTTTCTGCACATTATACTAAGTCGCAAAAAGTTTTCATCGATTTTTTATAGATCTCTCCCTGAAATTGACGGCTTGAGTAAAGAAACTGTTTTAACTTCTTGGATGGCAAAATTTGACTGCATATTGAAAGGAACAGGTAATTGTTCTCTTATGGTTTTCAAACTGATTTGTTTTTTATTTTAAATTTTAAATTAGGTGCCTTGCAATGATTTTTTCTCTCTCTTTCTCTCTCTCGTTTTATGTTAGTTTCTCGCATCAATAAATAACACTTTTATAATTTTCAATTCTATGATTTTCTTATCAGCAGGTGATGAAGATTCCAAACGGCCGCCCCGGATGCAACAGATGCTAAATACTGAGTTGATTTTAACTAAAGAGCAGCTTTACGATATGTTCCAGCAGATACTAGGCGTGAAGAAATTCGAGCATCAAATATTATTCAATGCGCTGATGGTAAGCTCATAATTAGTTTTTATCATAATTCGTTTTTTTTTGTTTGCAAATTGTTCTACGTTTTACAGAAATAAAATTATGCCGAGATATCGATTTTTATTTGGAAAGCATATTTTTATTTACAGCTCGACTCAGCAGATGAACAAGCGGCGGCAATTCGAAGGGAGCTAGATGGTCGCATGCAAAGAGTATCGGAAATGGAAAAAAATCGAAAGTTGATGCCTAAATTCGTACTGAAAGAAATGGAATCGCTGTACATAGAGGAACTAAAATCGTCTATCAACTTGTTGATGGCAAATTTAGAGTCATTGCCGGTGTCTAAAGGCTCAATGGATTCGAAATACGGGCTGCAAAAACTAAAGCGATACAATCACAGGTATTGGTGAAATATGTCGTTAAAATCATTGAGTGGTTTATGTAATGTCCTCTTGCTTTTACTAAGTTCTGTTTATGAGTGAATGTTTTCCACGATTCAAATATAGAATCGTAATGTTGTTTCAAGAGTAAGCAACCACGATGAGTAATTATCATTCCGAATGCAAAAAAATAATTGCCATTTTTTGAAGAATGATTATTTATTCGGCATCCTATCGATGATCTCGATTGTTGTTTCGAGACATCAAACGCTGCTAAAGCTTTGATATGGGCTTTGTAGTTACCTATTATATGTGATGTGTATTGATGACAGTGTCTATTGCAAATCTTTTTAATTTTTTTAAACATACGTGCTGTTTATTATTTATGTCTATTTGCAAATCTTTCAACTTGAAAACTGATTCATTGCTTTATTTTCTCCAGACGAAATCCGACCAAGTTTTGAGTTCTGAGCTATTAGACCCTTTAGAACGCGATGTATGCTGCTGAGAATAATCCCAGCGCATATATATCAGCATCTAGTAGTAAGTCAATGCGACCGAGGTTTGACTCACACCTTTTTTCAGCTTTGAAAAAAATAACAGTTATATTTATACTGCTCGAAATATCGTTTAAGAATTTAAGCTCACCCGAAAATCCCTTGTTTCAATCAATTTTACTACTGTCTCACTTCCAGAGATCGACAATGCATCATAAATTCGCAACGAAATTTCACGATTCGCGTCCGTATTTCGCGTATCCGGCTGGATTTAGGAGTTGAATATTCAGTTTACTTTTTCGCATCGCATTGATAGCTTTCAGTTCAATTAATTTGAGTTATTTTCTATTGTTATGCCCTTGTTTATCAATGTATTAACGAATGTTTCAAAAAGTTTCGCAAAAATTGTATGTATTATATCAACTTCGTTAACTTATGTTAATTTTTAACTTAACTTTAAAATTGTATTATTATGCTAACTAATTATGTTAACTATTTGACGTAACTTCAAATTTTACGTCAAAAACGCAACACACTTGATGGATTTGCAATAGACATGTTGTTCAATTTTAATGCAATTCGCTCTTATACTACTTTGTCGTGAACAAAACTTTCACCCTGACTTATCCAAAAATATTCCTTTTTTTACAGTACGCCATCCTTCCTGTAAGTTGAACTGAAAATGCGATTGATAAGTAGCCATCATTTTGATGATTCATGTAAAAATTAGTGTTTTATGAATTTATGCAAGAACTAGCGTTTGATTGACTTTCAAAATAATTTTTAAATAAGTCTAATTTTAAAATATAATAATATGCAGCTATATATATATATATATATATATATATATATATATATATATATATATATATATATATATATATATATATATATATATATATATATATATATATATGTATATATATATATATATATATATATATATATATATATATATATATATATATATATATATATATATATCTCTATATGAAAATATACGCATGTAGAGATCTGTATTTATATATACATACAATATATGCATAAATGGGTAAATATACATTCTTTTTAAGAGTTTGCATGCGTAGATTTGCTTCAATTTTCGATCATTAATGCTTTTAGTGTAACAATCACAAAAAATTATTTGATGCGTTTCATTTCTGCATCTTATAAAAATACTTAGCAGTTCGGATATCTTCAAATTTATTGTTGTTGCCGTTTAGGACCATTATCATAAGTCAGTGTGCTCTCTTGGGTATTGTTGCCGTCCTAACACTAAAGCCCCTCTCGGGCCTTGGCCTCTAACAAATGCTGGCTCCAAATGTTTCAGTCCAACAAACGCATCCTCATCCGAGCAGCTATTTCGTCAACAGAGTTGAACCAGCGTTTCCTGGGCTTTCCCATTTGAATTCAAAATTTGGCTCGTCGTTCGAAACCTTTTTTTGATACTACATTCGCTGCTCGTGAACAGCCCATTGCAGTTTCCGCAGTTTGATGACAGTGTCGACCTTTGGATTGTCACCAAAGTATATAAATTATTTATATATATATACGGATCAAACTGAAATTTTTAGAAGTTGCTGGTGTATCTGAGTTGTAAGGCGTTTTTGATTTACATTAAAATATTTTTCACCTTTTTGACGGTAGCGCGTAATTGAGTGAATTTCTAGGTATCCATATAATTCTTTGGAATCAAAATATTTCGAAAGACCATCTGCAGGAATTGAAAACTCGTAATGTTTCTAACTTGAATATGATATGTTGTAATTATTTCGTGAATTCCAGTGGCTCCGAATGCATAAGGGGTGGCCTCCCAATTAAATAACTTAGTAAATTAGTTAAAGATAAATTTTTTTTCAGAAAAATTTGCAGCTAATATCGTTGAGAAATATGAAACAATATATATATATATATATATATATATATATATATATATATATATATATATATATGCATATATATATATATATATATATATATATATATGCATATATATATATATATATATATATATTTATATATATATATATATATATATATATATATATGCATATATATATATATACATGTATATATATATATATATATATATATATATATATATATATATATATATATATATATATATATATATATATATATATATATATATATATATATATACAGTACGCCCTCGATAAAAGCAACCGATGAAAATTCGAGCAGTTGCGTTAATTGAGGTTGTTGCAATAACCGAGTCACAAAAAAGTTTTGCCTTGAATTAGAATTTAACGTGAAAACTAAAGTGTGAAAAATAAAAGAATATTGTTCGTCGTAAAAGAAAAGTAACATAATTTAATACATTAATGTCAATGACCAGCTCTCGCAGTTTTTGAAGAGTCAACGTATTTTATAGTGATACCGAATTTTCTTCAGCCCATTGAAGACAAATGCTAAATGCTTGGATAGCATGTTCTGTTTTGATTTTTGGCCGTGGAGGACTTCCACTTGCACTTGTGCTTTCTTCACTCTCGATTTCTTCGGCTTCTAGATTGTTGCAAACAGGCACCTGCTCGATATCGTTTTCCGCAATCCAATTGCTTAATCCCTCTGTGACAAAAGTTTCAGTGGCAAATAAATCTTGAAGCAAGTCATTAATGGATGTCATCTTTTCGCGGTCACTAATGATATTATCGCTAATGACCCTCAACGGCAGCTCATCCTCCTCATCCCACTCACTATCAGGAGACATCAAAGGCTTCCAGCACTTTTGTATAGCCGAAGACTTAACCTTGTTCCATGCAGTAGCCAGGAGGCATAAGGCATGCCTCAAATTAAAAGCCTTTATTTTACTCTCCAACTCTGAACCTCGGCTTCCGACTAAATGTGCCAAAAGTCCTTTTTTGTAGTACAGTTTTGTCAAGTTGATGACATTTTGGTCCATTGGTTGGAGAATAGCGGTGCAGTTTGCTGGTAAACACATGGTAACAATCTTTCCATCATCACTTATCATTTCCTCGTCTTTTGGATGACACGTCGCGTTGTCCAATAGCAGTAGACCCTTTTTTGGCAAATTTATTCATCCCAGAAACTGTCTTACCCAAACCAAGGAAAAAATATGAAAACAATTTTAAAATTCGACGAAATCAATTCGAAAATAATTCCACCTCTGGCACGAAAGTTGAATGAAACCAATCTTTAAAAAATTCGTGTGTCATCCACGCATTTTTGTTGGCCTTGTAAACGACGGGCTTATTTTCGAAATGCTTAAATGCTCGAGGATTTACAGATTTTCCTATAACGAACAATTTGACTTTGTGCGTACCAGACGCATTAGTGCAAGTAAGAAAAGTGATTCTCTCCTTGCTTACTTTCCTACCAAGAGCGGTAGTTTCTTTGGAACCCACAAACGTTCTGTTTGGCAAAAGCTAAAAAAATAGGCCAGACTCGTCCGCATTGTAAATTTGATCTGGTAACAAGTCAAGCTCTTTAATTTTATTTTCGAATTTAATCAAAAATGGTTCCACCAGTTTTGGCTTATTTGACAGCTTTTCTCCGCAAATTTTAAGCATTCGGATTCCATTCCGTTTTTTTGAAATTTGAAAACCAGCCATTGCTAGCATTAAAAGCACCTGGTTTTTTTTTAAGTTTTTTGTGAAGCGTGCATGCTTTTGACTTAAGGATTTGTGCGGAAATGGGTACGTTTTGCCTGCGTTGCCTCAGGAACCAATTGTACACAGCTTTTTCCATCCTTGGATACTCGCAGGCTTTTAAAGTTACGCGCTTTCCCGGTCCAGACTCAGAATTTCATACGAATTTTTTAAGCAAATGTTTTCTCTTTTTTATTCTGCTAATGCTTGACTTGTTGCACTTGTATGTTTCACAAAGCGATTTTACTGATGCACCGTCACACAATTTGGTTAAAATCTCTGCCTTCTGCTTTATAGACAGTTTGGGAATTTTTTTTACGATAGCCATAATTTCTAAATTAAAACAAAGCAATTACCGACCGCGAGAATATTTGCTGAATACTGGTAAATTAAAAAGCAAATCATAGAGGAAAAAGAAGGAGTGTAGTGTAGTCACACAATTTCATTTTGCCCACAAGCTACAATTCGGGTTAGGTGGGAAAATGTGGGTAAAACACACGCAAAACCTTTCATCTAATTTTAATGCTCACCTTTGTTTTGTTTTTGATTTTCACAAGATTATT
Source organism: Nemotelus pantherinus (assembly GCA_963978885.1). NCBI lineage: Eukaryota > Metazoa > Arthropoda > Insecta > Diptera > Stratiomyidae > Nemotelus > Nemotelus pantherinus. The sequence continues at coordinate 911,499 of OZ022267.1, forward strand.
CACGGACACGAAATAAAAAAATAACAAATGGGTTTTGGAGAAATACGAAATATTTTCCTCTTCGTTTCTTCTTATTCCTTTATGACGCAAATACAATGCACCCACGATCTATGAGTGTTAAAAGTTCTGAGAGAAGCAGCTGTAAAATAACAGCCAGTTACAGTAAAACCAAACAAAAACAAAACAAAGATAAAACGAGATAAGAGCATAGATGGAAAGTTGCGTTTACTGTGTCACATTTTTTTGAAAAGTTGCAATTACTGAGTCACTATGGTATAAATTTGGGTGTTGTTTTAACCGAGGTATTGCGTTTATCGAGGGTTGCTTTTACCGAGGGCGTACTGTATATATATATATAAATATATATATGTATATATATATATATATATATATATATATATATATATATATATATATATATATATATATATATATATATATATATATATATATATATATATATATATATATATATATATATAGATATATATGTATATTTATATTTATATATATTCAAATATGTTTTCAAATGTTTTTAATGACTGTCGCGGGAACCTTATTCCTATGGTAGATACCTAAACAGAAAACCTTCAAATCAACGACCCTCCTCCAATATTTTCGCTTTTATTTTGAGAAAAATGCAAATTACCTTCTGTCGACACAGTCAAATTAAAATTTCCAAAAAAAGTTCTTCGCACATGAACGGTAACCTTTCACCAATTGAAATTCACAAGACGTATTGATCTTTTGCAGAACCAAGTCTGGTAGAATTAATTTGAAATTGTGGCAGTGGTGTCGACTTTATAAAATAAAACCTTTCTGTCCTGTAGTCATCAGATTCACTCATCGGATGAAAATCAAATTCACACTTTCAAAAAATCAAATTCACACTTGTATTGTATGCGCATAAGCTCTTGAATGTATGATGATTTATGAATTTTCGGACAAGTAAAAATATTATGAAATTACCGAAATGAGAAAGCCAGATTACGAAAAAACGATTAATGAAACACTACAAGCGCTGCATCCAATGTGTAAAACTTATGTATTCACAAACTGCCACGAATTCTACTTATTTGATAAACAGAAGTAATGCTTTCGCTTTCAACCCCTATATGGTGGATAACGTAATTTAACCTAACTATTGGGATATACATTTGATCTTAGCGTGAAATGAAAGAAACAAGTTTTAGACTGCAATATTTTACTTCATCCTTACCAGTATTTTGAGTATTTTATTTTAAATATTTTTTCACGCTTTTAATCTTCTATTTTTAAATATTCAAATGTTGCTGAAGTTTACATTTATTTCACTTCAAAAACTAGTAAATTCTACTATTCAATACTTGCTGAGTTGGTACATTTCACTTGTTGGTACGAAATTTTATCTTAAGAGCATAGTTGATTGGATATCACAGCAATTTTTGTGAAAAGGGTGCCGTCTTAGAGGGGTTAGACATAAGTATGTCATAAATATGTGTTCGGGAACCACGATATCATTCGTATAAGACAGGCAATTTAAAAAAAAACCAATTTATTCTATTGTCACGAATGGCACGGATTGTTCATTAAATGAAGAATCAAAAGAAATTAAACAGTTTAATCCAGTTGTATTAAGGGGAGGTTCTTTAAGATTTTTTCATACAAATCGATTTTATTTGTTTTACAAAAAATGAAAGCTAAATACGTGTAGAATATGTTGCAAAAGGATATTCCGATCTGGAACATATTTATCGCATTAGAACGTCTCAAACGCACCTACCTCACGCGCGCTGGGGAACGCTCAGGTATAGCTTATTCACCACGTGGCCCAGATGGCTTTCTATGTACCGAAACTAATTACGGAAAGAAACTTGCATATGCTTTACCTCATACTTGAACGACAAATATCGCCCGCTGCTCGAAAAGCCCGCCTCGCGCAACATCTGCCGGAGCAGACCAACCAGGAGCGGTTTGAAATCGAGGAAGGACTCCTATAAGGCACAGGAATAGCCGACTTAGATCCTAATTTGAATATAATGTAGCAAATTGACGATCGAAATCTTTATATAGATATTTTGGTCAAAATTGGCAGGTGGAAATTTTTTTGATCCGCCGTATTGGATCCGCCATCTTGCAAGAAAGTTATCCCAAGGCCAACTTGCTAAAAACTTTAAACGCGTTTTTCTCGAAACGATATTTTTCATCATAACTTCAAGCACAGGTGTCGATCTATTGACCCGATTCACTTCATTCTAAGTCTGCCCACAAGAATATACTTTTTTGTATGTCTTATACCTGAAATGAGCATGAAAAATGTCAATTCATAATTATTAAGCGAGGTCAAAGTGAAAAAGAACCGGGTTAAAAGTTGCACTTTTTTTAAATGTCCATAATTTGATTTATTTTTTGTCCCAATTCATTGTCCTTAGCTACAAGACATGGAGATTTCCATAAATTTTAATGACTTTAAACTATGACTGATATCAGTTTACTACGAGAGGCTGCAGACTTGAAGTTACCGGACGATGTCCCGCGTGCAGAGGCAGACGAGAGCCGCCATTTTGGAGCCACCACATTGAATTTCATCGTAATAAAAATTAGAACGATTTTAGAATGATCAACAAATAAAATCTTCAAAACCAGAACTTATCCCTCGAAAAATTCACATTATCCCTCGAAAAATTCTCAAACCTTGCCTTATTTTCGACCGTATCTGAGAGAACTTTCCCTTAGTCAAAAACAGCATTGTAACCTATTAACAGTTCGTATACGGTTACAAACACAACATAAAATGTCTTATTTTAATAATTAGCGCTTGACATTTATGAATTATATATACTTGACTTTACTTTTTTTTAACATTATATTCTTAAAATTTTGAAAAACACTATAAAACTATTCACAGAAGCAATTATCTTTCATTGTAGGATAACATGTGTAATACATATATTTCTTCTTTTTCTATATTAGCTCTACTAGAGATTTCATTTTAGATGGACAGGCTCATTTTCACCATGGTTTGATTTGCTTCTACGATAAACGCTCTATTTTTAAGCTACTGTTTCAGTTTTACTATAGAGTTTTGGGCACCATTTCAGCCATTTTCATACTAGCACTTTTAAAGTTTAAACAAAACATTCAAATAAATTCCTATTACAAGCAAAATCGTGATAGAAAAAGCTCAGTTGTTAAAGTGTAGATAAGTAGATAGTCTACTGAGAAAAATTACGCTTAAGAAATACTTTACTCTCCTAATAACAAATTTATTTCTTTTCTTTCGTACGCCAATTTCAAAACTATGTCAAACATTTGAAATGTAAAAAGGAAACTAATACTTAGACCACAAGGTTCGTTGGCCAAACTGGAAGGTGGCGAGTCTACAGAAAGCGATACCATCTTAACCAAACTGGATGTTGTGCTAACATTTCAATTAGAAGTTGTCGTCATGGAAGTGAAAGGGCTGAAAAGCCTAGCACCGAACCGAATTGTGTATTGCACAATGGAAGTTGAAAACGGTGAAAAACTACAGACAGATCAAGCAGAAGCATCCAAACCAATGCAAGTTATCATACATTTAATCCCTCCTCCATTAATTTTCTGCGTTTCAGGTGGGATACTCAAGGTGACTTTACCACAACCTATCCTTTGCCCATCGTTAAAGTGAAACTCTTCACTGAGAATCCTGGAATGCTGGCGTTGGAGGATAAAGAATTAGGGAAAGTTATTCTTAAGCCAACACCGCTTTCTTCCAAGGTACGTTTATGATGTGCAGGCTTGCGCTGAAATCTCATTTCGTCGCTGCAAATTTGTTTTGGCTGTTCAGTACTAAGTTTCAAAACGAAATCATGAATGCTCAAAGATGGCAGTAAGCGATATTTCGCGGGACTAAGCGACATTTTCGATGAGCGAAATTGGTTGAATAGTGGGAAATTCGCGACAGATAACCGAACCGATAAGAAACCCAACTCGGTAGCTTGTTGTGGTCCGTCTGTAATGTAAATACATAAAGCACAAGGAACATAACATCATACAACAGTGTTGATGGAAACTTAGCAACCAGCATCATTTTTAGACATATTAATTTTATTTTTCATATACTTGCAGTCTCCCGAATGGCATAGAATGATAGTTGATAAAAAGCTTCCAGATCAAGACCTGCGAATAAAAATAGCCTGTAGAATGGATAAGCCGTTAAATATGAAGCATTGTGGGTAAGTTTCATTTTTATTAGTATCTAAAAGAGTATTTCCCCTCATGGAATATTTCCTTAACGACTGCAACATTAAATTAAAAGCAAATTGAATGTATTCAACTTAAACTTTTATCGAAAAAGAATCAAATCATCTGGTTTCTAAACACAAATCGCATGCACGGTCGTGAGTTCTTGTGAATAAACCTCTCGACTGTCCAAAAAATGGGTAGTTTGGGAGTGAAGGGTTATGATTCTTTTGTGTAATGTCGTGTAATGTTGTAAAAGCAAAAGCCAACGAAGACTTATCACTTATATATCCGCTGACACATAAGGGTTCGAAATATGTTCATTTCAACTGATATAAATAGATCGAAATAACATAGTAGGGATATTTTCTCATGTTATTATGACATTCTACAGTCACCTGTTTGCTATTGGAAAGTCAGTGTGGAAAAAGTGGAAAAAACGATACTTTGTTTTGGTTCAAGTTTCGCAATATACGTTTGCTATGTGCAGCTACAAAGAAAAACGATCGGAACCGTCAGAAATGATGCAGCTAGATGGCTACACAGTAGATTATATAGAAGCTGCAAGCGGTATGAAAACCACTTTCATTCCTTAGTAAATTATTAATTTAGTCTCCATTTTCAGCTAACCTCATGTTTGGTATTGATTTAGAGGGCGGGCAGTATTTTTTCAACGCTGTACGAGAAGGTGATAGTATCTTGTTCGCTTGCGAAGACGAAAGTGAATGTAGCTTGTGGGTCATGGCTATGTATCGTGCAACAGGACAGTCTCACAGGCCTACTCCACCTGTCACACAAGACAAGAACTCACAAATGTCGAAAATGCAAGGTGATGCAGATAAGGCGCGAAAGCACGGAATGGAAGATTTTATAAGTGCAGATCCCTGTACATTCGACCACGCAGGGTTTTTTAAAATTTTACAAAATCTAACGCTCGATTATCGATTAAATGATCCATATGCCTCTTTAGTAAGTAATAAACCAATTATATTTCATCCATTCCTTAAAGCAATGCATATTTTTTTTACAAATAAATCATGACCTCACGTTCTACGGCACGCAACAAGTCCATATTTAAATATATATATATGCATGAATTATTTGCAAATCGCATTCTAATCTAAAGAAAACAAAGTCCAAAGTAATTATGACTTATTGTAAAATTTTACAGGGATGGTTTAGCCCTGGACAAGTTTTCGTTTTAGATGAATACTGTGCAAGATATGGTGTAAGAGGCTGCTATCGTCATCTATGTTACCTTTCAGATTTATTGGATCGGGCTGAGAAAAACTATATGATCGATCCAACATTGATACATTATTCATTTGCTTTTTGCGCAAGCCACGTACACGGCAATAGGTATGCAAAAATAAAAAGAATTAGAAATTTTCAATTTTCCGTCATCTTTTTATTCCAAAAATACTACAAGTGCATACATTTTTTTAAACAGTCAAAACTTTTTATTGAAATTAAAGCATCCTCCATTTTTACGACATTTATTTGCGTAGGCCTGACGGCGTGGGGAGCATAACACATGAAGAGAAAGAAAAATTTCAAGAAATCAAAGAGCGGTTACGGGTTCTTCTGGAATATCAAATAACCAATTTTCGATTTTGCTTTCCATTTGGTCGTCCAGAAGGCTCATTGAAAGCAACACTGTCTTTGCTGGAACGAGTTTTGATGAAGGACATAGTCACACCAGTGCCACCCGAGGAAGTACGAGCAATGATCAAAAAAAGCCTGGAAACAGCAGCTCTAGTTAATTATACTCGATTATCAGCTGAAGCTAAAATTGAAGGTAAGCCTATTGTCGTATATATTTGCTATCGAACCTAATTTAGTGCTGGACTCAGCATTGAAACACTGTCTTACTTTGCGAACTCTTTCGGAAAAGAGTAAAAAATAAGAAATGCTCAAGGAAATTGTTTTACTTTGTTTTTGTTTTTACTTTATTTATGTTTTTTTTTTGTTTCTTTATGTATTGCAATTAATTCATCGCAGATTTGGGTATGGCAAGCTGCCTTCAATTTTCAATATGCTGATATTCGTCACCTTTTCACCACACCACGATTGCATTCTATATCAAAATAATTTCAAGTTTCTCATAAAAAATTGCTTACAACTTACTTTACAATTAACAAATGGTGTTTCAGAGGATCTACGATCCGAAGTGATAATTGTTCCCCCGACGAAGAAATTGGAAGACCTTATACATCTCGCTGAGTTATGTGTCGATTTATTGCAACAAAACGAAGAGCATTATGCAGAGGTAAGCTCCGACAAACTACTTATTACTACTTACTATTAACTGACTGGAAAAGAGTTGCATTTCATTGAAATATCTTTACCACGGCGTGCCAACTGATATAAATAACGTTTTGAGTCAAGTAAAAGATACATTTTAATCATATGATGCAACTTTAAATCCTTGGTTTACTTCTTGAAAGAAAACACTTTACAGCTTCTATTTTACTTCAACTTTTGTTCTTTGTACTGATTTATTTCCTCTCGAACATTTGAAATGAAAATTTCTGTTGGGTTGAAAAGCCAATAATAACGGATTCCGATTTTTGATTTCGTAATGGATGCGTAAAATTTAGAGTGATATTATTTT
>OZ022267.1:925812-960812 GCA_963978885.1 Nemotelus pantherinus
TTTCGCGAGTGAGCTTTTGATTTTATTTTCTATGTAATTTGTTTTTCTCTCTCTCTATTGAATGTAGTTGCGTAAACAAGATCCCGAACCAACAAAGCCGTCATCGACTGGCCCTGCCGAAGCTACAAATGCTAATAATCATGAGGGCTCTGAAGTTGATGGTAATGATCAAACAACTGCTGTTGGAATAAGTGGCTCTAGCGTTACTGCTAACAAAAAACAGGGTTCATCGCCGATCCCATACCGATATTGCATGCCAACGCATGCTGTCTACACTGCCCCTGTACCAACGGCACGTAAATTGATACAGTATAAGCTAATTTTCAAATAGTTTATGAAAGAACCGAGTCATTTTTTATAATTGTTCTGTTAGTTTTGCTAAAAGCCATAGAATAGTATAGGAAGCTAGGCTTCATGTTTTGCTTTTTTAATTGCCCTTTGGCTCATATATCACATTTGTACATCGTACATTTTATACACGTACATTGTGGACCATTTAAGATTCCTCTAAATTCTACCAGCTCGAAGTACAATAATGCAATGTAAATGATATTAAAATTTTAATATCGTTCTTGCCTACACATTGGCGAACGTGAAATAAATTACATTCCTGCTAGGGAATAATTCATATGCAAGTCAGTGAATTGATTAACTCGTATTGACACATGCTTGCATATCATACGGTTTGTTACACTCTTAAATGGTCAGTAGCTTTCATACGATCGGATGTTTTCAACTAACTTCAGGTTTTAATCAGTTTTTCTTTGTAGATATATACGTTCTTACAAAATACATATCGCATATGATGCTTTTTAATCTCTCTTGTTTACTTACTTGTTCAATTGATTTATTAGTTGATTTCATGCAAAATTAGGAAGAAATAGTAATCAAACAAATTTTGCATTTCATAAAGCAAGCAATCATCTATATTTCGACTAATTTTCAGCTTTCCTATGTTTCTCTGTAGGCATTTGCGTGGTTTAGCGACTTGTTGGTCGAACATGCAGAAATATTTTGGTCCTTGTTTGCTGTAGACATGGATCGCGTGCTTTCCGAGCAGCTACCGGATACTTGGGACTCATTCCCACTTTTTCAAATTTTAAACGATTACCTTAGGACAGACGGTGAGCAATACTTACTAACACAAAACTAATGTGCAACTGTCTTATGTAGAATCTACTTTTCCTAAGTAAAAAACTGAGACCGAAGTTTGCGTTGCAACCCAAACATCGATTACGTTATACACAAAGAGTTTTTAAACTTTGCAGATAACTTGAAGAATGGTCGGTTCCATCAGCACTTGCGTGATACCTTTGCACCACTTGTTGTCCGATATGTGGATTTGATGGAATCATCAATCGCACAATCTATTCATAAAGGATTTGAAAAAGAAAGATGGGAAAGCAAAGGGTAAGTCTTACACAAATACTTACGCACATTTTACCCACAATTAAAAAATATCATCGTTGTAGCCACACACATACTTACTTCAAATAACAAAAGTCACATTCAGATTATATATTTACATTGTACATTGTCAACGACATCTCCCGTATTTATATTGATAAATGTGCACCAGAGAGCTAATTACAGGAAATCGACACTTTTCAGTAGCCCTACTGAAATTTCATCGTATTTACTATAAAGAGAAATTTTCAGTTTTCAGTAAAACGGAGTACAAAAACGGCTTCATTGTAATTAATTGCGATTAATTACAATTAATCGTAAACAGATCTAATGCACTGCAATGCATGGAGTACGGGAGCATACCTATATATGACGGCCAAAGGTCTGTTCGCGTACTTCAGCAAACTGCAGCAGTATCAGAATTTAGCAGCTGGCTTCTTTTTGTTGCAAAATTTGCCTTGCAGCAAAAGTACGAAAACGACTTGCTGCGAATCTATTTTAATATATTATAATAGATTCAGGTACGCGAACAGACCACAAAATTTGGTGCGAGTATTTGAGCATATATTTTCAAATATGTGCTTCGAGGAAAATATTTTTTAAGCAATGTGATTAAAGTCGAATATTTTCGTGCCGATACATTAATACTTTAACTATTACACTTGCTTCTCACTAATTTTTCCTACGGGAGGCTGAAAACGGTCGTCCGTATCGCCCAAGTCCTAGCTCTGCCACTTTAACTGCCAACTACGAGTTCCATATTCTGCTTTCAAAAACGATACAAATTACATATATTCTTTTTCACGTCACTTAATTGCTTATTATGAAAAGTTTTATTAATAGAAAACTGCCGGTTGCCATTATTTATTTACTCCAGAAATGGCTGTGCAACATCCGAAGATTTATTTTGGAAACTAGATGCCTTGCAATCATTCATTCGAGACCTGCATTGGCCAGATGCTGAGTTTCGACAGCATTTAGAACAACGACTCAAGTTAATGGCGTGTGAAATGATCGAATCCTGTATTCAGAGGACTGATGGAGCATTTCAACAGTGGTTGAAGAAAAGTGTCACATTTATTTCTACGGACTATATTATTCCTTCGGAAATGTGTGCAATGGTGAATGTGATTTTGGATGCCAAAAATCAGAGCTTCAAGCTTTGCACAATCGACGGCGTTGATGTGGTATGTGTAATGCACATATTTATTAACACAAATGTCAATATCAGAAGACGAAGTGAGAGAAATCCACTATTGATGATGTTTCTGCATATTTGCTCATAATTTTAAATTTTGACTTGACTTCCGATTCTTCATTTCCAGCACCAATATAGCTCCAAAATTGATGATGCTATCGATAAAACTTTAGCAGGTATGAACCAAGGCCTTATATCTAAATTAATGTCAGTGCTAGAAGCATCACTTTCGAAGTTATCACGATACGATGAAGGCAGTTTGATCGGTTCGATTCTCAGTTTTACAAATGTGTCCGGATCTGGTAAGGATCTTGGCCAAGGATACGTGAACTTCACCCGAAACAATATGGACCAGATTAGAGGCAAAGTCAATGACGATTTATGGATTATCAATTTTTTCGAACAATGGTATACTCAGCAAATTAATATGCTTTGTAATTGGCTCTCGGAGCGTTTGGATCACTCCTTGCATTTCTACCAATGTACCTGCCTAGCTCATATAATTAAGGTAAGACTGCAATACACCATATTTGATGTCGGGCGGCATGATTAAACATTTCATGTTTCAGAAAATTTATTCGGACTTTGAATTGCAAGGTGTAACGGAAGAAAAGCTTAATTCCAAAGCGTACCAAACAGTCTCACAACGTATGCAAACCGAAGAAGCAACATGTTCACTGGTAATGGGCACCAAAGACGATGAAATCGAGTAAGAACAAGTACATTTTCTCAGTAAATTATTCTAATTAATTATTTTTGAAGCGGTCTGAACGAAACAGGGATAGACGAAAGCGGAGTGAGTAAAGCAAACATGCCTACAAGTGCCCAGAGCATGTCTTCAACATCCCCTATTCCCCAACTGGGCGAAGATGGGAACGTTGTGTCAAACATAAGCAATGTTACCAATATAGTCGCCGGTAGGGTAGGAAATCTTTTTGGTAAAGGAATAGGCGGCCTTAGCTCTAAATTAGGCGGTGGTGGATGGTTTTGAATTTACAGCTGGTATAACATACAACTGGTGCTTTTTCTCGATAATTTATTTAGTTTTCGCTGAGTACCTACGCATTTCTACGTAAAGCAACTTAATTTTGCTCATTATTTACTGAATAGCTATGTATTTTTGCGTAAAATTACACAATGTTTGTGGTTTTTCTGTAAATGATCTCGTTACTAATATTGCAATGTTAAAGCTTTCTTAGTAAATAATGTGTATCTATGAAAGTTGTACAGATGTAAAATAAGCTATACACGCGAAAAATCGAAGTTGAGAAAATGAGCTACCAATTTTTGAATTTAAATATGAGCGAAATAATGATCCAAACGAACATACATCTCAAAAATAACAATTGTAAGTAGAGATCAAATAGTATAAGTAGAGATCAAATAGTATAAGTAGATCACTTGAGTTTAAAATAAATATCGGTTTTTTCTCTAGAATCTTTGCCAAATAAATAATACTTCATAAAAAAAAGGACGTATTATATATTGTTCCCCTTTTTCAATTAAGTTTACTATATTTCCGGCAAGTTTTCCACTTTTCTATTAAGTTTTCTACTCTTTAAGCAGCTTTTCCCCATTACGTTTTTCACTTTCCAATTTCGTTATTCACTTTTCCATTGTAGTTTTCCACTTTTCCCTGTGTTTTTCAACTTTCCCGACGGCAAGATATTATTCAATTTTTCCGCGGGGCAAGACATTCATTTGATTTTTCGCGAAGAGAGACATTCATTTTTTGCGGGGCAAGACATTCATTTGATTTTTCGCGGGGCAAGACGTTCATGTGGTATTTTGCGGGGCATTATTAAACCTGGGGAAAAACGGAAAACTAAGTGGAGAAGAGGGAAACTAAATGGAAATTAGGAAAACTAAATAGGAATGAGGAAAAATAAACGAAAAAGTGGAAAATTTAATGGAAAACTGAAAAGTTCTTCTTCACGGAAAAGCTAATCAGTGAGTGTAAAATATGATGGAAAAGTGGAAAATTTACTGCAAAAGTGGACAGCTGAATGGAAAATTTATAATTAAAATGGAAAAGTTGATTATTCAATGGAAAACAGAAAATTTAATGGAAAACTGAAAAGTTCTTAACGGAAAAGCTAATCAGTGAGTGTAAAATATGATGGAAAAGTGGAAAATTTACTGGAAAAGTGGACAGCTGAATGGAAAATTTGTAATTAAAATGGAAAAGTTGATTATTCAATAGAAAACAGAAAATTTTTTCCGTATCAAAATTTTCGGGGAAAATGGAACACTAAATTAAAAAGTAGAAATATCAATAGAAAAGTTGAAAAATATATGGCGAATTGTAGAAAATAAATGAAAAAGTGAAAACTTATTATTGGAAAATAGAAAATTTCTTGTTAATGAATATGCTGCTTAATTATTTCATTTGCTATTTCGCGTTTTGTGAGAAGACGTGGAGGAAGCGGGTGCTGCGTAGTATCAAGGATGCGCCTCCATCAACTCTTTCATTTGCGACCATTTTCAGGATCCTAGCCTCAGCCAATCCTGAGAAAATCGCTTTTGAAATTCGCTATTCATTTGCTATTTCGCGAGGCAAGCTATTCATTTGCTATTCATGTGCTATTTCGCGAGGCAAGCTATTCATTAGCTATTCCGCGGGGCAAGCTATTCATTTGCTATTCCGAAATTCGAAATAGCAAATGAAATATCTTCTTGCCCCGCGAAATAGCAAACGAATGTCTTCTTGCTCTGCGAAATAGCAAACGAATGTCTTCTTGCTCTGCGAAATAGCAAACGAATGTCTTCTTGCTCTGCGAAATAGCAAACGAATGTCTTCTTGCTCTGCGAAATAGCAAACGAATGTCTTCTTGCTCTGCGAAATAGCAAACGAATGTCTTCTTGCTCTGCGAAATAGCAAACGAATGTCTTCTTGCTCTGCGAAATAGCAAACGAATGTCTTCTTGCTCTGCGAAATAGCAAATGAAATATCTTCTTGCCCCGCGAAATAGCAAACGAATGTCTTCTTGCTCTGCGAAATAGCAAACGAATGTCTTCTTGCTCTGCGAAATAGCAAACGAATGTCTTCTTGCTCTGCGAAATAGCAAACGAATGTCTTCTTGCTCTGCGAAATAGCAAACGAATGTCTTCTTGCTCTGCGAAATAGCAAACGAATGTCTTCTTGCTCTGCGAAATAGCAAACGAATGTCTTCTTGCTCTGCGAAATAGCAAACGAATGTCTTCTTGCTCTGCGAAATAGCAAACGAATGTCTTCTTGCTCTGCGAAATAGCAAACGAATGTCTTCTTGCTCTGCGAAATAGCAAACGAATGTCTTCTTGCTCTGCGAAATAGCAAACGAATGTCTTCTTGCTCTGCGAAATAGCAAACGAATGTCTTCTTGCTCTGCGAAATAGCAAACGAATGTCTTCTTGCTCTGCGAAATAGCAAACGAATGTCTTCTTGCTCTGCGAAATAGCAAACGAATGTCTTCTTGCCCCGCGAAATATCAAAAAATATCAAACGTTTCGAGGGAAGGCGTGGAGGTTGCATTATGCCACTTGGTGTCAAGGATCCGCCTACACCGAACTCTTCAGCGGACCACTTTCAGGATCCTAGCCTTAGCCGTTTTTGTGAAAATCGCTCGGGAAAATTCGTATTTACACAGGTAACGTTTTGTGAGAAGGCGTGGAGGTAGCGGGTGCTGCGTAGTATCAAGGATGCACCTCCGTCAACTCTTTCATTTGCGACCATTTTCAGGATCCTAGCCCCAGCCAATCCTGAGAAAATAGCAAACGAATGTCTTCTTGCCCCGCGAAATAGCAAGCTATCCATTTGCTATTTCGCGCGGCAAGCTAATCATGTGCTATTTCGCGAGGCAAGCTATTCATTAGCTATTCCGCGGGGCAAGCTATTCATTTGCTATTCCGAAATTCGAAATAGCAAATGAAATATCTTCTTGCCCCGCGAAATAGCAAACGAATGTCTTCTTGCTCTGCGAAATAGCAAACGAATGTCTTCTTGCTCTGCGAAATAGCAAACGAATGTCTTCTTGCTCTGCGGAATAGCAAACGAATGTCTTCTTGCTCTGCGAAATAGCAAACGAATGTCTTCTTGCTCTGCGAAATAGCAAACGAATGTCTTCTTGCTCTGCGAAATAGCAAACGAATGTCTTCTTGCTCTGCGAAATAGCAAACGAATGTCTTCTTGCTCTGCGAAATAGCAAACGAATGTCTTCTTGCTCTGCGAAATAGCAAACGAATGTCTTCTTGCTCTGCGAAATAGCAAACGAATGTCTTCTTGCTCTGCGAAATAGCAAACGAATGTCTTCTTGCCCCGCGAAATATCAAAAAATATCAAACGTTTCGAGGGAAGGCGTGGAGGTTGCATTATGCCACTTGGTGTCAAGGATCCGCCTACACCGAACTCTTCAGCGGACCACTTTCAGGATCCTAGCCTTAGCCGTTTTTGTGAAAATCGCTCGGGAAAATTCGTATTTACACAGGTAACGTTTTGTGAGAAGGCGTGGAGGTAGCGGGTGCTGCGTAGTATCAAGGATGCACCTCCGTCAACTCTTTCATTTGCGACCATTTTCAGGATCCTAGCCCCAGCCAATCCTGAGAAAATAGCAAACGAATGTCTTCTTGCTCTGCGAAATAGCAAACGGATGTCTTCTTGCTCTGCGAAATAGCAAACGAATGTCTTCTTGCTCTGCGAAATAGCAAACGAATGTCTTCTTGCTCTGCGAAATAGCAAACGAATATCTTCTTGCTCTGCGAAATAGCAAACGAATGTCTTCTTGCTCTGCGAAATAGCAAACGAATGTCTTCTTGCCCCGCGAAATATCAAAAAATATCAAACGTTTCGAGGGAAGGCGTGGAGGTTGCATTATGCCACTTGGTGTCAAGGATCCGCCTACACCGAACTCTTCAGCGGACCACTTTCAGGATCCTAGCCTTAGCCGTTTTTGTGAAAATCGCTCGGGAAAATTCGTATTTACACAGGTAACGTTTTGTGAGAAGGCGTGGAAGTGGCGGGTGCTGCGTAGTATCAAGGATGCACCTCCGTCAACTCTTTCATTTGCGACCATTTTCAGGATCCTAGCCCCAGCCAATCCTGAGAAAATAGCAAACGAATGTCTTCTTGCTCTGCGAAATAGCAAACGAATGTCTTCTTGCTCTGCGAAATAGCAAACGAATGTCTTCTTGCTCTGCGAAATAGCAAACGAATGTCTTCTTGCTCTGCGAAATAGCAAACGAATGTCTTCTTGCTCTGCGAAATAGCAAACGAATGTCTTCTTGCTCTGCGAAATAGCAAACGAATGTCTTCTTGCTCTGCGAAATAGCAAACGAATGTCTTCTTGCCCCGCGAAATATCAAAAAATATCAAACGTTTCGAGGGAAGGCGTGGAGGTTGCATTATGCCACTTGGTGTCAAGGATCCGCCTACACCGAACTCTTCAGCGGACCACTTTCAGGATCCTAGCCTTAGCCGTTTTTGTGAAAATCGCTCGGGAAAATTCGTATTTACACAGGTAACGTTTTGTGAGAAGGCGTGGAGGTAGCGGGTGCTGCGTAGTATCAAGGATGCACCTCCGTCAACTCTTTCATTTGCGACCATTTTCAGGATCCTAGCCCCAGCCAATCCTGAGAAAATAGCAAACGAATGTCTTCTTGCCCCGCGAAATAGCAAGCTATCCATTTGCTATTTCGCGCGGCAAGCTATTCATTTGCTATTCCGCGAGGCAAGCTATTCATTTGCTAAAATTCGTATTTACACAGGTAACGTTTTGTGAGAAGGCGTGGAGGTAGCGGGTGCTGCGTAGTATCAAGGATGCGCCTCCATCAACTCTTTCATTTGCGACCATTTTCAGGATCCTAGCCCCAGCCAATCCTGAGAAAATAGCAAACGAATGTCTTCTTGCTCTGCGAAATAGCAAACGAATGTCTTCTTGCTCTGCGAAATAGCAAACGAATGTCTTCTTGCTCTGCGAAATAGCAAACGAATGTCTTCTTGCTCTGCGAAATAGCAAACGAATGTCTTCTTGCTCTGCGAAATAGCAAACGAATGTCTTCTTGCTCTGCGAAATAGCAAACGAATGTCTTCTTGCCCCGCGAAATATCAAAAAATATCAAACGTTTCGAGGGAAGGCGTGGAGGTTGCATTATGCCACTTGGTGTCAAGGATCCGCCTACACCGAACTCTTCAGCGGACCACTTTCAGGATCCTAGCCTTAGCCGTTTTTGTGAAAATCGCTCGGGAAAATTCGTATTTACACAGGTAACGTTTTGTGAGAAGGCGTGGAGGTAGCGGGTGCTGCGTAGTATCAAGGATGCACCTCCGTCAACTCTTTCATTTGCGACCATTTTCAGGATCCTAGCCCCAGCCAATCCTGAGAAAATAGCAAACGAATGTCTTCTTGCTCTGCGAAATAGCAAACGGATGTCTTCTTGCTCTGCGAAATAGCAAACGAATGTCTTCTTGCTCTGCGAAATAGCAAACGAATGTCTTCTTGCTCTGCGAAATAGCAAACGAATATCTTCTTGCTCTGCGAAATAGCAAACGAATGTCTTCTTGCTCTGCGAAATAGCAAACGAATGTCTTCTTGCCCCGCGAAATATCAAAAAATATCAAACGTTTCGAGGGAAGGCGTGGAGGTTGCATTATGCCACTTGGTGTCAAGGATCCGCCTACACCGAACTCTTCAGCGGACCACTTTCAGGATCCTAGCCTTAGCCGTTTTTGTGAAAATCGCTCGGGAAAATTCGTATTTACACAGGTAACGTTTTGTGAGAAGGCGTGGAAGTGGCGGGTGCTGCGTAGTATCAAGGATGCACCTCCGTCAACTCTTTCATTTGCGACCATTTTCAGGATCCTAGCCCCAGCCAATCCTGAGAAAATAGCAAACGAATGTCTTCTTGCTCTGCGAAATAGCAAACGAATGTCTTCTTGCTCTGCGAAATAGCAAACGAATGTCTTCTTGCTCTGCGAAATAGCAAACGAATGTCTTCTTGCTCTGCGAAATAGCAAACGAATGTCTTCTTGCCCCGCGAAATATCAAAAAATATCAAACGTTTCGAGGGAAGGCGTGGAGGTTGCATTATGCCACTTGGTGTCAAGGATCCGCCTACACCGAACTCTTCAGCGGACCACTTTCAGGATCCTAGCCTTAGCCGTTTTTGTGAAAATCGCTCGGGAAAATTCGTATTTACACAGGTAACGTTTTGTGAGAAGGCGTGGAGGTAGCGGGTGCTGCGTAGTATCAAGGATGCACCTCCGTCAACTCTTTCATTTGCGACCATTTTCAGGATCCTAGCCCCAGCCAATCCTGAGAAAATAGCAAACGAATGTCTTCTTGCTCTGCGAAATAGCAAACGGATGTCTTCTTGCTCTGCGAAATAGCAAACGAATGTCTTCTTGCTCTGCGAAATAGCAAACGAATGTCTTCTTGCTCTGCGAAATAGCAAACGAATATCTTCTTGCTCTGCGAAATAGCAAACGAATGTCTTCTTGCTCTGCGAAATAGCAAACGAATGTCTTCTTGCCCCGCGAAATATCAAAAAATATCAAATGTTTCGAGGGAAGGCGTGGAGGTTGCATTATGCCACTTGGTGTCAAGGATCCGCCTACACCGAACTCTTCAGCGGACCACTTTCAGGATCCTAGCCTTAGCCGTTTTTGTGAAAATCGCTCGGGAAAATTCGTATTTACACAGGTAACGTTTTGTGAGAAGGCGTGGAAGTGGCGGGTGCTGCGTAGTATCAAGGATGCACCTCCGTCAACTCTTTCATTTGCGACCATTTTCAGGATCCTAGCCCCAGCCAATCCTGAGAAAATAGCAAACGAATGTCTTCTTGCCCCGCGAAATAGCAAGCTATTCAGTTGCTATTTCGCGCGGCAAGCTATTCATTTGCTATTTCGCGAGGCAAGCTGTCTATGGGGAAAGAACCGATGGCGTTTCGAGGGAAGGCGTGGAGGTTGCATTATGCCACTTGGTGTCAAGGATGCGCCTACACCGAACTCTTCAGCGGACCACTTTCAGGATCCTAGCCTCAGCCGTTCTTGTGAAAATCGCTTGGGAAAATTCGTATTTACACAGGTAACGTTTTGTGAGAAGGCGTGGAGGTAGCGGGTGCTGCGTTGTATCAAGAATGCGCCTCCATCAACTCTTTCATTTGCGACCATTTTCAGGATCCTAGCCTCAGCCAATCCTGAGAAAATCGCGTTTGAAATTCTAAGCTATTCATTTCGCGGGGTAAGCTATTCATTTCGCGGGGTAAGAAAACATTCGTTTGCTATTTCGCGGGGAAGGAAGACAAGGTAGCGGGCGCTGCGTAGTATCAAGGATGCGCCTCCATCAACTCTTTCTTTTGCGACCATTTTCAGGATCCTAGCCCCAGCCAATCCTGAGAAAATCGCTTTTGAAATTCGATACATTTACTATTCTGCGAGGCAAGCTATTCAGTTGCTTCTCAGGATTGGCTGGGGCTAGGATCCTGAAAATGGTCGCAAAAGAAAGAGTTGATGGAGGCGCATCCTTGATACTACGCAGCGCCCGCTACCTTGTCTTCCTTCCCCGCGAAATAGCAAACGAATGTTTTCTTACCCCGCGAAATGAATAGCTTACCCCGCGAAATGAATAGCTTAGAATTTCAAACGCGATTTTCTCAGGATTGGCTGAGGCTAGGATCCTGAAAATGGTCGCAAATGAAAGAGTTGATGGAGGCGCATTCTTGATACAACGCAGCACCCGCTACCTCCACGCCTTCTCACAAAACGTTACCTGTGTAAATACGAATTTTCCCAAGCGATTTTCACAAGAACGGCTGAGGCTAGGATCCTGAAAGTGGTCCGCTGAAGAGTTCGGTGTAGGCGCATCCTTGACACCAAGTGGCATAATGCAACCTCCACGCCTTCCCTCGAAACGCCATCGGTTCTTTCCCCATAGACAGCTTGCCTCGCGAAATAGCAAATGAATAGCTTGCCGCGCGAAATAGCAACTGAATAGCTTGCCTCGCAGAATAGTAAATGTATCGAATTTCAAAAGCGATTTTCTCAGGATTGGCTGGGGCTAGGATCCTGAAAATGGTCGCAAAAGAAAGAGTTGATGGAGGCGCATCCTTGATACTACGCAGCGCCCGCTACCTTGTCTTCCTTCCCCGCGAAATAGCAAACGAATGTTTTCTTACCCCGCGAAATGAATAGCTTACCCCGCGAAATGAATAGCTTAGAATTTCAAACGCGATTTTCTCAGGATTGGCTGAGGCTAGGATCCTGAAAATGGTCGCAAATGAAAGAGTTGATGGAGGCGCATTCTTGATACAACGCAGCACCCGCTACCTCCACGCCTTCTCACAAAACGTTACCTGTGTAAATACGAATTTTCCCAAGCGATTTTCACAAGAACGGCTGAGGCTAGGATCCTGAAAGTGGTCCGCTGAAGAGTTCGGTGTAGGCGCATCCTTGACACCAAGTGGCATAATGCAACCTCCACGCCTTCCCTCGAAACGCCATCGGTTCTTTCCCCATAGACAGCTTGCCTCGCGAAATAGCAAATGAATAGCTTGCCGCGCGAAATAGCAACTGAATAGCTTGCCTCGCAGAATAGTAAATGTATCGAATTTCAAAAGCGATTTTCTCAGGATTGGCTGGGGCTAGGATCCTGAAAATGGTCGCAAAAGAAAGAGTTGATGGAGGCGCATCCTTGATACTACGCAGCGCCCGCTACCTTGTCTTCCTTCCCCGCGAAATAGCAAACGAATGTTTTCTTACCCCGCGAAATGAATAGCTTACCCCGCGAAATGAATAGCTTAGAATTTCAAACGCGATTTTCTCAGGATTGGCTGAGGCTAGGATCCTGAAAATGGTCGCAAATGAAAGAGTTGATGGAGGCGCATTCTTGATACAACGCAGCACCCGCTACCTCCACGCCTTCTCACAAAACGTTACCTGTGTAAATACGAATTTTCCCAAGCGATTTTCACAAGAACGGCTGAGGCTAGGATCCTGAAAGTGGTCCGCTGAAGAGTTCGGTGTAGGCGCATCCTTGACACCAAGTGGCATAATGCAACCTCCACGCCTTCCCTCGAAACGCCATCGGTTCTTTCCCCATAGACAGCTTGCCTCGCGAAATAGCAAATGAATAGCTTGCCGCGCGAAATAGCAACTGAATAGCTTGCCTCGCAGAATAGTAAATGTATCGAATTTCAAAAGCGATTTTCTCAGGATTGGCTGGGGCTAGGATCCTGAAAATGGTCGCAAAAGAAAGAGTTGATGGAGGCGCATCCTTGATACTACGCAGCGCCCGCTATCTTGTCTTCCTTCCCCGCGAAATAGCAAACGAATGTTTTCTTACCCCGCGAAATGAATAGCTTACCCCGCGAAATGAATAGCTTAGAATTTCAAACGCGATTTTCTCAGGATTGGCTGAGGCTAGGATCCTGAAAATGGTCGCAAATGAAAGAGTTGATGGAGGCGCATTCTTGATACAACGCAGCACCCGCTACCTCCACGCCTTCTCACAAAACGTTACCTGTGTAAATACGAATTTTCCCAAGCGATTTTCACAAGAACGGCTGAGGCTAGGATCCTGAAAGTGGTCCGCTGAAGAGTTCGGTGTAGGCGCATCCTTGACACCAAGTGGCATAATGCAACCTCCACGCCTTCCCTCGAAACGCCATCGGTTCTTTCCCCATAGACAGCTTGCCTCGCGAAATAGCAAATGAATAGCTTGCCGCGCGAAATAGCAACTGAATAGCTTGCCTCGCAGAATAGTAAATGTATCGAATTTCAAAAGCGATTTTCTCAGGATTGGCTGGGGCTAGGATCCTGAAAATGGTCGCAAAAGAAAGAGTTGATGGAGGCGCATCCTTGATACTACGCAGCGCCCGCTACCTTGTCTTCCTTCCCCGCGAAATAGCAAACGAATGTTTTCTTACCCCGCGAAATGAATAGCTTACCCCGCGAAATGAATAGCTTAGAATTTAAAACGCGATTTTCTCAGGATTGGCTGAGGCTAGGATCCTGAAAATGGTCGCAAATGAAAGAGTTGATGGAGGCGCATTCTTGATACAACGCAGCACCCGCTACCTCCACGCCTTCTCACAAAACGTTACCTGTGTAAATACGAATTTTCCCAAGCGATTTTCACAAGAACGGCTGAGGCTAGGATCCTGAAAGTGGTCCGCTGAAGAGTTCGGTGTAGGCGCATCCTTGACACCAAGTGGCATAATGCAACCTCCACGCCTTCCCTCGAAACGCCATCGGTTCTTTCCCCATAGACAGCTTGCCTCGCGAAATAGCAAATGAATAGCTTGCCGCGCGAAATAGCAACTGAATAGCTTGCCTCGCAGAATAGTAAATGTATCGAATTTCAAAAGCGATTTTCTCAGGATTGGCTGGGGCTAGGATCCTGAAAATGGTCGCAAAAGAAAGAGTTGATGGAGGCGCATCCTTGATACTACGCAGCGCCCGCTACCTTGTCTTCCTTCCCCGCGAAATAGCAAACGAATGTTTTCTTACCCCGCGAAATGAATAGCTTACCCCGCGAAATGAATAGCTTAGAATTTCAAACGCGATTTTCTCAGGATTGGCTGAGGCTAGGATCCTGAAAATGGTCGCAAATGAAAGAGTTGATGGAGGCGCATTCTTGATACAACGCAGCACCCGCTACCTCCACGCCTTCTCACAAAACGTTACCTGTGTAAATACGAATTTTCCCAAGCGATTTTCACAAGAACGGCTGAGGCTAGGATCCTGAAAGTGGTCCGCTGAAGAGTTCGGTGTAGGCGCATCCTTGACACCAAGTGGCATAATGCAACCTCCACGCCTTCCCTCGAAACGCCATCGGTTCTTTCCCCATAGACAGCTTGCCTCGCGAAATAGCAAATGAATAGCTTGCCGCGCGAAATAGCAACTGAATAGCTTGCCTCGCAGAATAGTAAATGTATCGAATTTCAAAAGCGATTTTCTCAGGATTGGCTGGGGCTAGGATCCTGAAAATGGTCGCAAAAGAAAGAGTTGATGGAGGCGCATCCTTGATACTACGCAGCGCCCGCTACCTTGTCTTCCTTCCCCGCGAAATAGCAAACGAATGTTTTCTTACCCCGCGAAATGAATAGCTTACCCCGCGAAATGAATAGCTTAGAATTTCAAACGCGATTTTCTCAGGATTGGCTGAGGCTAGGATCCTGAAAATGGTCGCAAATGAAAGAGTTGATGGAGGCGCATTCTTGATACAACGCAGCACCCGCTACCTCCACGCCTTCTCACAAAACGTTACCTGTGTAAATACGAATTTTCCCAAGCGATTTTCACAAGAACGGCTGAGGCTAGGATCCTGAAAGTGGTCCGCTGAAGAGTTCGGTGTAGGCGCATCCTTGACACCAAGTGGCATAATGCAACCTCCACGCCTTCCCTCGAAACGCCATCGGTTCTTTCCCCATAGACAGCTTGCCTCGCGAAATAGCAAATGAATAGCTTGCCGCGCGAAATAGCAACTGAATAGCTTGCCTCGCAGAATAGTAAATGTATCGAATTTCAAAAGCGATTTTCTCAGGATTGGCTGGGGCTAGGATCCTGAAAATGGTCGCAAAAGAAAGAGTTGATGGAGGCGCATCCTTGATACTACGCAGCGCCCGCTACCTTGTCTTCCTTCCCCGCGAAATAGCAAACGAATGTTTTCTTACCCCGCGAAATGAATAGCTTACCCCGCGAAATGAATAGCTTAGAATTTCAAACGCGATTTTCTCAGGATTGGCTGAGGCTAGGATCCTGAAAATGGTCGCAAATGAAAGAGTTGATGGAGGCGCATTCTTGATACAACGCAGCACCCGCTACCTCCACGCCTTCTCACAAAACGTTACCTGTGTAAATACGAATTTTCCCAAGCGATTTTCACAAGAACGGCTGAGGCTAGGATCCTGAAAGTGGTCCGCTGAAGAGTTCGGTGTAGGCGCATCCTTGACACCAAGTGGCATAATGCAACCTCCACGCCTTCCCTCGAAACGCCATCGGTTCTTTCCCCATAGACAGCTTGCCTCGCGAAATAGCAAATGAATAGCTTGCCGCGCGAAATAGCAACTGAATAGCTTGCCTCGCAGAATAGTAAATGTATCGAATTTCAAAAGCGATTTTCTCAGGATTGGCTGGGGCTAGGATCCTGAAAATGGTCGCAAAAGAAAGAGTTGATGGAGGCGCATCCTTGATACTACGCAGCGCCCGCTACCTTGTCTTCCTTCCCCGCGAAATAGCAAACGAATGTTTTCTTACCCCGCGAAATGAATAGCTTACCCCGCGAAATGAATAGCTTAGAATTTCAAACGCGATTTTCTCAGGATTGGCTGAGGCTAGGATCCTGAAAATGGTCGCAAATGAAAGAGTTGATGGAGGCGCATTCTTGATACAACGCAGCACCCGCTACCTCCACGCCTTCTCACAAAACGTTACCTGTGTAAATACGAATTTTCCCAAGCGATTTTCACAAGAACGGCTGAGGCTAGGATCCTGAAAGTGGTCCGCTGAAGAGTTCGGTGTAGGCGCATCCTTGACACCAAGTGGCATAATGCAACCTCCACGCCTTCCCTCGAAACGCCATCGGTTCTTTCCCCATAGACAGCTTGCCTCGCGAAATAGCAAATGAATAGCTTGCCGCGCGAAATAGCAACTGAATAGCTTGCCTCGCAGAATAGTAAATGTATCGAATTTCAAAAGCGATTTTCTCAGGATTGGCTGGGGCTAGGATCCTGAAAATGATCGCAAAAGAAAGAGTTGATGGAGGCGCATCCTTGATACTACGCAGCGCCCGCTACCTTGTCTTCCTTCCCCGCGAAATAGCAAACGAATGTTTTCTTACCCCGCGAAATGAATAGCTTACCCCGCGAAATGAATAGCTTAGAATTTCAAACGCGATTTTCTCAGGATTGGCTGAGGCTAGGATCCTGAAAATGGTCGCAAATGAAAGAGTTGATGGAGGCGCATTCTTGATACAACGCAGCACCCGCTACCTCCACGCCTTCTCACAAAACGTTACCTGTGTAAATACGAATTTTCCCAAGCGATTTTCACAAGAACGGCTGAGGCTAGGATCCTGAAAGTGGTCCGCTGAAGAGTTCGGTGTAGGCGCATCCTTGACACCAAGTGGCATAATGCAACCTCCACGCCTTCCCTCGAAACGCCATCGGTTCTTTCCCCATAGACAGCTTGCCTCGCGAAATAGCAAATGAATAGCTTGCCGCGCGAAATAGCAACTGAATAGCTTGCCTCGCAGAATAGTAAATGTATCGAATTTCAAAAGCGATTTTCTCAGGATTGGCTGGGGCTAGGATCCTGAAAATGGTCGCAAAAGAAAGAGTTGATGGAGGCGCATCCTTGATACTACGCAGCGCCCGCTACCTTGTCTTCCTTCCCCGCGAAATAGCAAACGAATGTTTTCTTACCCCGCGAAATGAATAGCTTACCCCGCGAAATGAATAGCTTAGAATTTCAAACGCGATTTTCTCAGGATTGGCTGAGGCTAGGATCCTGAAAATGGTCGCAAATGAAAGAGTTGATGGAGGCGCATTCTTGATACAACGCAGCACCCGCTACCTCCACGCCTTCTCACAAAACGTTACCTGTGTAAATACGAATTTTCCCAAGCGATTTTCACAAGAACGGCTGAGGCTAGGATCCTGAAAGTGGTCCGCTGAAGAGTTCGGTGTAGGCGCATCCTTGACACCAAGTGGCATAATGCAACCTCCACGCCTTCCCTCGAAACGCCATCGGTTCTTTCCCCATAGACAGCTTGCCTCGCGAAATAGCAAATGAATAGCTTGCCGCGCGAAATAGCAACTGAATAGCTTGCCTCGCAGAATAGTAAATGTATCGAATTTCAAAAACGATTTTCTCAGGATTGGCTGGGGCTAGGATCCTGAAAATGGTCGCAAAAGAAAGAGTTGATGGAGGCGCATCCTTGATACTACGCAGCGCCCGCTACCTTGTCTTCCTTCCCCGGGAAATAGCAAACGAATGTTTTCTTACCCCGCGAAATGAATAGCTTACCCCGCGAAATGAATAGCTTAGAATTTCAAACGCGATTTTCTCAGGATTGGCTGAGGCTAGGATCCTGAAAATGGTCGCAAATGAAAGAGTTGATGGAGGCGCATTCTTGATACAACGCAGCACCCGCTACCTCCACGCCTTCTCACAAAACGTTACCTGTGTAAATACGAATTTTCCCAAGCGATTTTCACAAGAACGGCTGAGGCTAGGATCCTGAAAGTGGTCCGCTGAAGAGTTCGGTGTAGGCGCATCCTTGACACCAAGTGGCATAATGCAACCTCCACGCCTTCCCTCGAAACGCCATCGGTTCTTTCCCCATAGACAGCTTGCCTCGCGAAATAGCAAATGAATAGCTTGCCTCGCAGAATAGTAAATGTATCGAATTTCAAAAGCGATTTTCTCAGGATTGGCTGGGGCTAGGATCCTGAAAATGGTCGCAAAAGAAAGAGTTGATGGAGGCGCATCCTTGATACTACGCAGCGCCCGCTACCTTGTCTTCCTTCCCCGCGAAATAGCAAACGAATGTTTTCTTACCCCGCGAAATGAATAGCTTACCCCGCGAAATGAATAGCTTAGAATTTCAAACGCGATTTTCTCAGGATTGGCTGAGGCTAGGATCCTGAAAATGGTCGCAAATGAAAGAGTTGATGGAGGCGCATTCTTGATACAACGCAGCACCCGCTACCTCCACGCCTTCTCACAAAACGTTACCTGTGTAAATACGAATTTTCCCAAGCGATTTTCACAAGAACGGCTGAGGCTAGGATCCTGAAAGTGGTCCGCTGAAGAGTTCGGTGTAGGCGCATCCTTGACACCAAGTGGCATAATGCAACCTCCACGCCTTCCCTCGAAACGCCATCGGTTCTTTCCCCATAGACAGCTTGCCTCGCGAATTAGCAAATGAATAGCTTGCCGCGCGAAATAGCAACTGAATAGCTTGCCTCGCAGAATAGTAAATGTATCGAATTTCAAAAGCGATTTTCTCAGGATTGGCTGGGGCTAGGATCCTGAAAATGGTCGCAAAAGAAAGAGTTGATGGAGGCGCATCCTTGATACTACGCAGCGCCCGCTACCTTGTCTTCCTTCCCCGCGAAATAGCAAACGAATGTTTTCTTACCCCGCGAAATGAATAGCTTACCCCGCGAAATGAATAGCTTAGAATTTCAAACGCGATTTTCTCAGGATTGGCTGAGGCTAGGATCCTGAAAATGGTCGCAAATGAAAGAGTTGATGGAGGCGCATTCTTGATACAACGCAGCACCCGCTACCTCCACGCCTTCTCACAAAACGTTACCTGTGTAAATACGAATTTTCCCAAGCGATTTTCACAAGAACGGCTGAGGCTAGGATCCTGAAAGTGGTCCGCTGAAGAGTTCGGTGTAGGCGCATCCTTGACACCAAGTGGCATAATGCAACCTCCACGCCTTCCCTCGAAACGCCATCGGTTCTTTCCCCATAGACAGCTTGCCTCGCGAAATAGCAAATGAATAGCTTGCCTCGCAGAATAGTAAATGTATCGAATTTCAAAAGCGATTTTCTCAGGATTGGCTGGGGCTAGGATCCTGAAAATGGTCGCAAAAGAAAGAGTTGATGGAGGCGCATCCTTGATACTACGCAGCGCCCGCTACCTTGTCTTCCTTCCCCGCGAAATAGCAAACGAATGTTTTCTTACCCCGCGAAATGAATAGCTTACCCCGCGAAATGAATAGCTTAGAATTTCAAACGCGATTTTCTCAGGATTGGCTGAGGCTAGGATCCTGAAAATGGTCGCAAATGAAAGAGTTGATGGAGGCGCATTCTTGATACAACGCAGCACCCGCTACCTCCACGCCTTCTCACAAAACGTTACCTGTGTAAATACGAATTTTCCCAAGCGATTTTCACAAGAACGGCTGAGGCTAGGATCCTGAAAGTGGTCCGCTGAAGAGTTCGGTGTAGGCGCATCCTTGACACCAAGTGGCATAATGCAACCTCCACGCCTTCCCTCGAAACGCCATCGGTTCTTTCCCCATAGACAGCTTGCCTCGCGAAATAGCAAATGAATAGCTTGCCGCGCGAAATAGCAACTGAATAGCTTGCCTCGCAGAATAGTAAATGTATCGAATTTCAAAAGCGATTTTCTCAGGATTGGCTGGGGCTAGGATCCTGAAAATGGTCGCAAAAGAAAGAGTTGATGGAGGCGCATCCTTGATACTACGCAGCGCCCGCTACCTTGTCTTCCTTCCCCGCGAAATAGCAAACGAATGTTTTCTTACCCCGCGAAATGAATAGCTTACCCCGCGAAATGAATAGCTTAGAATTTCAAACGCGATTTTCTCAGGATTGGCTGAGGCTAGGATCCTGAAAATGGTCGCAAATGAAAGAGTTGATGGAGGCGCATTCTTGATACAACGCAGCACCCGCTACCTCCACGCCTTCTCACAAAACGTTACCTGTGTAAATACGAATTTTCCCAAGCGATTTTCACAAGAACGGCTGAGGCTAGGATCCTGAAAGTGGTCCGCTGAAGAGTTCGGTGTAGGCGCATCCTTGACACCAAGTGGCATAATGCAACCTCCACGCCTTCCCTCGAAACGCCATCGGTTCTTTCCCCATAGACAGCTTGCCTCGCGAAATAGCAAATGAATAGCTTGCCGCGCGAAATAGCAACTGAATAGCTTGCCTCGCAGAATAGTAAATGTATCGAATTTCAAAAGCGATTTTCTCAGGATTGGCTGGGGCTAGGATCCTGAAAATGGTCGCAAAAGAAAGAGTTGATGGAGGCGCATCCTTGATACTACGCAGCGCCCGCTACCTTGTCTTCCTTCCCCGCGAAATAGCAAACGAATGTTTTCTTACCCCGCGAAATGAATAGCTTACCCCGCGAAATGAATAGCTTAGAATTTCAAACGCGATTTTCTCAGGATTGGCTGAGGCTAGGATCCTGAAAATGGTCGCAAATGAAAGAGTTGATGGAGGCGCATTCTTGATACAACGCAGCACCCGCTACCTCCACGCCTTCTCACAAAACGTTACCTGTGTAAATACGAATTTTCCCAAGCGATTTTCACAAGAACGGCTGAGGCTAGGATCCTGAAAGTGGTCCGCTGAAGAGTTCGGTGTAGGCGCATCCTTGACACCAAGTGGCATAATGCAACCTCCACGCCTTCCCTCGAAACGCCATCGGTTCTTTCCCCATAGACAGCTTGCCTCGCGAAATAGCAAATGAATAGCTTGCCGCGCGAAATAGCAACTGAATAGCTTGCCTCGCAGAATAGTAAATGTATCGAATTTCAAAAGCGATTTTCTCAGGATTGGCTGGGGCTAGGATCCTGAAAATGGTCGCAAAAGAAAGAGTTGATGGAGGCGCATCCTTGATACTACGCAGCGCCCGCTACCTTGTCTTCCTTCCCCGCGAAATAGCAAACGAATGTTTTCTTACCCCGCGAAATGAATAGCTTACCCCGCGAAATGAATAGCTTAGAATTTCAAACGCGATTTTCTCAGGATTGGCTGAGGCTAGGATCCTGAAAATGGTCGCAAATGAAAGAGTTGATGGAGGCGCATTCTTGATACAACGCAGCACCCGCTACCTCCACGCCTTCTCACAAAACGTTACCTGTGTAAATACGAATTTTCCCAAGCGATTTTCACAAGAACGGCTGAGGCTAGGATCCTGAAAGTGGTCCGCTGAAGAGTTCGGTGTAGGCGCATCCTTGACACCAAGTGGCATAATGCAACCTCCACGCCTTCCCTCGAAACGCCATCGGTTCTTTCCCCATAGACAGCTTGCCTCGCGAAATAGCAAATGAATAGCTTGCCGCGCGAAATAGCAACTGAATAGCTTGCCTCGCAGAATAGTAAATGTATCGAATTTCAAAAACGATTTTCTCAGGATTGGCTGGGGCTAGGATCCTGAAAATGGTCGCAAAAGAAAGAGTTGATGGAGGCGCATCCTTGATACTACGCAGCGCCCGCTACCTTGTCTTCCTTCCCCGCGAAATAGCAAACGAATGTTTTCTTACCCCGCGAAATGAATAGCTTACCCCGCGAAATGAAT
Source organism: Nemotelus pantherinus (assembly GCA_963978885.1). Taxonomy (NCBI): domain Eukaryota; kingdom Metazoa; phylum Arthropoda; class Insecta; order Diptera; family Stratiomyidae; genus Nemotelus; species Nemotelus pantherinus. The sequence goes on from OZ022267.1 coordinate 947,455, forward strand.
AGCTTAGAATTTCAAACGCGATTTTCTCAGGATTGGCTGAGGCTAGGATCCTGAAAATGGTCGCAAATGAAAGAGTTGATGGAGGCGCATTCTTGATACAACGCAGCACCCGCTACCTCCACGCCTTCTCACAAAACGTTACCTGTGTAAATACGAATTTTCCCAAGCGATTTTCACAAGAACGGCTGAGGCTAGGATCCTGAAAGTGGTCCGCTGAAGAGTTCGGTGTAGGCGCATCCTTGACACCAAGTGGCATAATGCAACCTCCACGCCTTCCCTCGAAACGCCATCGGTTCTTTCCCCATAGACAGCTTGCCTCGCGAAATAGCAAATGAATAGCTTGCCGCGCGAAATAGCAACTGAATAGCTTGCCTCGCAGAATAGTAAATGTATCGAATTTCAAAAGCGATTTTCTCAGGATTGGCTGGGGCTAGGATCCTGAAAATGGTCGCAAAAGAAAGAGTTGATGGAGGCGCATCCTTGATACTACGCAGCGCCCGCTACCTTGTCTTCCTTCCCCGCGAAATAGCAAACGAATGTTTTCTTACCCCGCGAAATGAATAGCTTACCCCGCGAAATGAATAGCTTAGAATTTCAAACGCGATTTTCTCAGGATTGGCTGAGGCTAGGATCCTGAAAATGGTCGCAAATGAAAGAGTTGATGGAGGCGCATTCTTGATACAACGCAGCACCCGCTACCTCCACGCCTTCTCACAAAACGTTACCTGTGTAAATACGAATTTTCCCAAGCGATTTTCACAAGAACGGCTGAGGCTAGGATCCTGAAAGTGGTCCGCTGAAGAGTTCGGTGTAGGCGCATCCTTGACACCAAGTGGCATAATGCAACCTCCACGCCTTCCCTCGAAACGCCATCGGTTCTTTCCCCATAGACAGCTTGCCTCGCGAAATAGCAAATGAATAGCTTGCCGCGCGAAATAGCAACTGAATAGCTTGCCTCGCAGAATAGTAAATGTATCGAATTTCAAAAGCGATTTTCTCAGGATTGGCTGGGGCTAGGATCCTGAAAATGGTCGCAAAAGAAAGAGTTGATGGAGGCGCATCCTTGATACTACGCAGCGCCCGCTACCTTGTCTTCCTTCCCCGCGAAATAGCAAACGAATGTTTTCTTACCCCGCGAAATGAATAGCTTACCCCGCGAAATGAATAGCTTAGAATTTCAAACGCGATTTTCTCAGGATTGGCTGAGGCTAGGATCCTGAAAATGGTCGCAAATGAAAGAGTTGATGGAGGCGCATCCTTGATACTACGCAGCACCCGCTACCTCCACGCCTTCTCACAAAACGTTACCTGTGTAAATATGAATTTTAGCAAATGAATAGCTTGCCGCGCGGAATAGCAAATGAATAGCTTGCCGCGCGAAATAGCAACTGAATAGCTTGCCTCGCGGAATAGCAAATAAATAGCTTGCCGCGCGGAATAGCAAATGAAAACTTGCTATTTCGCGGGGCAATAAGACATTCGTTTGCTATTTTCTCAGGATTGGCTGAGGCTAGGATCCTGAAAATGGTCGCAAATGAAAGAGTTGATGGAGGCGCATCCTTGATACTACGCAGCACCCGCTACCTCCACGCCTTCTCACAAAACGTTACCTGTGTAAATATGAATTTTAGCAAATGAATAGCTTGCCGCGCGGAATAGCAAATGAATAGCTTGCTATTTCGCGAGGCAAGAAGACATTCGTTTGCTATTTTCTCAGGATTGGCTGGGGCTAGGATCCTGAAAATGGTCGCAAATGAAAGAGTTGATGGAGGCGCATCCTTGATACTACGCAGCACCCGCTACCTCCACGCCTTCTCACAAAACGTTACCTGTGTAAATACGAATTTTAGCAAATGAATAGCTTGCCGCGCGAAATAGCAAATGAATAGCTTGCCTCGCGGAATAGCAAATGAATAGCTTGCCGCGCGAAATAGCAAATGAATAGCTTGCCCCGCGGAATAGCAAATGAATAGCTTGCTATTCCGCTTGGCAAGCTATTCATTTGCTATTTTCTAAAAAAGTGGAAAACTAAATTGAAAAGTTGGTAGTTTAATAGAAAATTGGTGAAAACAGAGCATTTTTTCCTTATCAAGAAGCTACTTTATGGGTGGAAAACTTAATTTAGAAGTCTAAAATTTTCGGGAAAAATGGAGAACTAAATTGAAAAGAAGAAAATTGAATAGAAAAGTTGAAAAATAAATGGCAAATTGGATAAATCAATGAAAAAGTGCAAATTTATTGGATGACTTTCTTCTTAATGAAAATGCTACTTTAATGTTCATGGAAAAGCGACAAAAATTTCATAGAGTTGGGATACTTGATGGAAAAGTGGGAAACTAATAGCGAAATTGGACACCATTCTGGAAAAACGGAAACCTTAATGGAAAATTTGGAAAACTTAGTGGGAAGAACAGCAAATTTGGAAAAAAATACTATATTTATTCCATGCATTATTTTTCGTTTATTTTCTAACTTGATTTTTGAATTTTTTTTCATTTAGATTTCCACTAAATTTCGTTATTTTGATTACACAAATTTCACAACATATCACATCGCAGATTTCAATCTAGGTGAAAGAAAAACAAACATTACAGTATAATATAACAACTATTATTCCCTCTTCAAAGAGAAACTAAACTTGATTTTTAATCCCAAAGTGTCAGCAACGTTTCTCTCTGTTGTTGTAGTTTCAAAAGCCATCATTCGTCGTAGATTAATGCTCCCTGGATAATATAATCGCCATAAGAGAAACAAAACATACGATTTAAATAAACCCTTGTAAGAAATTCGAGGGCGATATTTGACTTTGTAGTATTATCACTATCCACCGATTTTTGTCATTTACAGTTGATTTACAGTTGTTCGTGTTACGTACGTTCACGCAGTGTAGGTTTTAACATACGGCATATTCAATATCTTTTGTTCGTTTCCAAACTCGATTACTATGTTTTCTTATTTTATTTGTGTTTCTCACATCGTGTTTATCATATATCAATTACCACATACTATATTTACATGTACTTTTTTATCTACACTATAAACATGAACATTTTTCATAGGTGAGAAAACGCAATTACCAAAAATCCTCTACAAAATAACTCATTGCGCGTCTCAAAATTACGATAATGGAGACAACATAAGAGACCAGAAATAACCAATCTAAAAATCACAAGAAATAAATCATATTTCATCTTACAATTTCGATTCTCTCCTCAATTTCATTCGCCAACTATGAAAACAATCTAATATTTTAATCTCATGCGATTCATTACATTGTGACTCGCTTATTGTTTATCTATGCTTCGGAAAGGAGTTTTCAATATTGCTATTCAAAGATTGGAAGGTCCAGTTACCTTGTCCATCGAATTCTAAAATATGAGTGTGGAATTTCCTAGAAAAAAGTAAGATCTTTACTATGCATCTTCTAAAAAACCCTAATATATTACCTTAATGTCGGCCGATGTGTTATGGTAAGCAGCGTAATGCCCATGTTTTTAGCTATTTCGTAAATTGAACTTTCAACGTCCACTGAAACGGCACTCGTACATTCATCAAGTAGAGCATATTTCGGTCTATTCAGATATAGAAATATGAACGGTTAAGCACGTTTACTGGTAAAATCACACATCAAAATAATTCAAGCTCGATTTACAGGGTTTTTCAATAAGGACATGGGTCCAACGGTTAAAGATAACTAACATTAGATGAAACTTGGACCTAGTCCTTATATACTATAATGTATTCTGAAAATTTCAGCTCAATTGGCTGACGCGTTCACGGGAAACGATGATTTTAATACAAAATTATTATCCTTTTTGAAAAACGCTATACAAGTGTACATTTTTATGAATTTTTATAGTTTTTTGAAGGGTTCGCAATGTAAGGAAGCAATATTTAATGGCCAAACCGAATGTGACGAAAATAGTGAACTTTTCCAATTACCTGTGGTAAAACAATCGTGCAATTGCCATTCTTTGCTTTTCGCCGCCTGATAAAATGTCTTTCCAGTCTCTAACTATGCCGAAAGAGTCCCTGAAATTATCAAAATTTTAAATATTACACACGAAGAGCTCATGTCAGGAGTCACCAGCCCAACCTTTCAGCAATATGCTCCAACGCAACCATTTTCAGTACTTCTCTCAGCTGAACCTCGGTGACTTTTTTTCTCGCCATATCTTCCCTGGTATCTGGATAAATAATTTGATCACATAAGCTGCCGATCGACATATACGGCCGTTGTGGTATGTAAAACATGTATGGTTTTCCCTCAACTGGCTGCGGAATAATTAATTCACCACCATAAATTGGCCACAATCCGCTTAATATCCGAAATAGGCTCGACTTGCCACATCCATTCGGTCCCGTTATAAAAAGATGCATTCCAGCTTCAATACTCAGTGTCAGACTGGGCACAACAATATCACAGTTGGGCGTCACGATTGGTACATTACGTAAATGTATGCCTGCCGCTTGTTCATTTGCCAAATAAATGATTCTCCCCTTGGCAACCGGGTGACCATTATGAAATTCTATAATACCATCGGACTGACGTGCTTCCGATACTCGAGTTTTACTGTAAATTCCTTGGGCGGTTTCTTCTAATACTTCTAGCATTCCAGCCACGCGATACGTATAACCAGCTAGGGCAACAATTTCTTTATAGGAAGACATGAGACGCTCGATTGCATCGGCACCCGAAATTAATAGATTCCGGGCAGTAGTTAAATATTGGGTACGTTCGCTTACGTTCGTACTATTATCGCGACCTGCAAACACACACACACAAGTCAAGTAAAATAGTAATCAAGATATATTCAACTAATTGAACAAAATATTTATTTACCAGATTTTGTAGTTGCTGCTGTTAATATCGGTAATGATACCATCACCATTCCTGTACCAGACCAAACATATTTCATAAAGAATTGCTCCAACATAACGAACCATAGTTTTTGTGAGAAAATCGTATTCATTTGGCTGACTAGTCGATTGTAGGCTTCACGTAGTTGAATCAGTTCAACCTAAATTCAATGGCAAAAAACAATAAAGCAGGAAAATGTATATGGATGGATGTTACTTCTCGATAAAAATATTTTTCATATAAAAATATCTAGATACTGTATCCCAATAGAATTTTTCTTTAGGATACAAATTATTCTTGAAACAAATTATTATCGAAATTATTCTTGATGTATTTATTGATGTATATTATGTAATAAATAAATTAAATAAGCTGGATTAATTAAAAATGCAACCTGTCAAATTGCACTAAAAATCCAACATAAAAATTTCGTATCAAATGTTTAGGGAATTTTGAAATAATAGCAGGAGTTGATCCGGCACTACCGCAATCTTAAACCAAATGGCGTAAGCGCGCTATCACGAATTTTTCAAGTTCCCAAGAATTTTTTCAGGACTCCCATGATTTTCGAAACCTTGCTTACTGATGAAAAACTTAACAAGCTGGAAGAAAAGTTTAACCGTCAAAGGGTGTATGCACAAGTCCGAGATGTTGCAAAAAAGATATAGCGAGGTAATCATCCAGCGTCAGTAATGGTATGGGGTGTGTCGGCTACGAAGGTGTCACAGGTGTCAAAAAGCCGTGAAACTGCAGCGAAAGACGGATGTCTTCGAGGAGTGTATGAAGCTAATGAGCTCTTAGCGGTTTAACAGCGGTCACAGGGTTTTCCAGCAGAGTTCTGCTCCGGCACATAAAGCCCACACCACACAATCATGTGGCCCACACCACACAAACAATGTTCCAGAATTTCTAGAAGCGTCCGGATGGCTCTCTGGAAGCCCAGATTGGAATCCCCTGGACTAAAACTTGTGGGCGGAGTTAGAGAGCATGGTATGCAGAAGACGACACCCAAAAATAGAGAGCCTTAAGCAAGCTTTGAAACAAGCAGTAGCTAATTTTCCTTTAGAAACCTTACCTACTGCCATAGATAATTGGCTAAACAGGTTAAAAATTTGTTAGAAGAGTTAAAGGCCGCTATTTCGAATACTAGACTAGATAAATTAAAATAAAAACATGCATCTATTCCAATTTGAATTCAAAGATACTTACTTTGTAGCCACCGTAGAAGGCAATTTCTTCGGCATTTGTTATAATCCTAGAATGAATATGTCGTAAATGCCCATATCGGTTTGCCTCCTCCGAAACCAATTGACCAAATTTCGGTGATACAATTCGTAGTATATGGGCTGTGGTTGATATCACAGCAAAGGCTAAGAGTGGTCCTGAAAATAACGAAAATTCAAAACGATAAAAAAAAGACAACATGATATCTGACTAACTTAGTTCCAAAAGTTTCTCGATTTGAAAGTCGAAAAATAATAACAGTAAACTAAAGCTTAGCTGCTTTAGCCTTCAGCATAGAACGTGAAAGTAAGGTATATTTTTTTGATTAAAAAAAGCACACAATTGGCGGACCAATATTCAACCGCCAGCTACTGTGAAATTCAACTTATTCGGTTGCGTTACACCTAATAGTTCATGCATTTCGGAAGTCATGGGGATAAAATGGCCCCACATTGTATGCCGAGGGTTAAATACAACAAAACGGTAATGAAAACTTAATGAACCCGTCAAATAATCTCATATAACATGCTTCATTTTGAATTAATTCATCATCACTTACCTGAAAAAATATTGGCTTTCATTTTTTGTGATGAACGCATCATTGCTAATCCTATGAGCATTAAATCGAAACAAGGTTTCGTTAAGTGACTGTATAAATGTGCAACGGAACTAGCAAATATTGATATGTCTTCGGTAAGTCTGTAGCAAGGAAAATGCGAAAAAAAAATTTAAGAAAATTGTACAAATTGTAAATTTTAAAGAGATTTCCATAAATGAACTGATCAGTCATAATGAGTTAAATTCAATTTAAATTTTCAAGAGATGAGCAAGCACTCGATCTTCAATTTTATCTGTTCTTCTAATAATTCTTAATGAAATAACAGAATAAATGGACATTTAAAAATAATTTCTATATAATTGCGCCTACATACCGATGATCAGCATTTTCGATGCGTCCATCTAGATTTGATACACGATAATAATTTTGGTTCTTAAAGTACAGATGGTATGAATGTTCGACGAGTCTCGTCCTAGAATAAATATACGGTAAGCAAACGAATTTTTTTTATTAAATAAGCATCTTTCACTAAATGATTTAAACAAATCAAACATTGTCAATAAATTTTTAACAATCGCGAATGTTAATATTATTTACAAGCTAATACTCACCTGAATGCTAAGGCCAACTTATTTTCTAAATATCGTATCATCGAGTTAATGAATGTGGCCGGTATCGCAATTCCAAACCATTTCATCAGCATCCAAGCAAAATTCTTGATGTCTTTTCGCACAATAAACTTAACAATAGCACCCTCCAACGCTGCAACGTATATGCTAAGAAAGGTTCTCGATATCAAACAGACAGTATGAATTCCTAGCAATGCAGTTTCATAGCATAACGGGCGCGGTATCATGATCTCCAGCAACTTCTTAAGCTGCAGGAGAAAATCGAAATTTAAGCCAGGTTGTACTGTTTTCAGACATTTGGTTTTACTCAGTAGTTTCTCAGCTTCTGCGATTTTGGTTTGAACATCGCTAGCATTGCTCTTTTTCACTGAACCTTTCTCTTTGATTTTCGTAGTGCCACTGTTATTGTTATCCTTATCGTTCACGCAGCTCGTCTCCTCATTGTCTGGTGAGCCAGCGAGCTGATTTCGGATAATCGGATATGTTAATTTGGCAGCATATGCGAATACGGCCACTCCAACAAGGAGTTTGCTTAGAGCCTCTTTTGAACCGCCCAGTTGTTCGTATTTGCGAAGACTACTATCGGCAAACTTAGAAAGTACCGTCATGACTGAAATGTCTCAAAATAGCCTCTTCTAGATTCCAAAGTTTCCCTTAAAGCTGTATGTCTGGAAGGTCACGTCACAACGTTATAAAATCATTCGAAAAATTAGCTCGATTTGGCACAGGTTTCAAAAAATGCATTACTCAGTAGCATTATTAAGGGAAGAAAAGCATCCAACGGAATCTGCAAATACAAAAATAAATACTCAATTATTTCGGTGATGATTAAACAAATTTATTTTATGATTAGTTGTACAGTTAGTTTGTAATAAAATTCGCGTCGTTATCTAAGACATTTTGCCATCTGACGGATAGGGTATCAATTTTCTGTTTATAAAATTCCATAGGCTTTGATGAAAAATATGATCAAAAATACGATCCGATATTATTGATATTTCCAAAATTTTCATCCCTTAAAGAATGTTCCATGGATCGAAATAAATGAAAGCCGGTTGGCACTATGTCAAAAAATAGAGATGATGTGGTAAAAGTCACCAGTTCAGCTACCTAATTTTTTCTTGAGTTCATATTGCGGTACGGAGTCGGGCATTGTCATGCAAAATGATTAGCGAATCCAATCCCGGGATCCCGGCTAATTTATGATCCCGAAAATCCCGGGATTGATGAGTTCTAATCCCGGGATTTTCGGGATCAGAAATTGGCCTGGATTCCGGGGCCGGGAGTCAAGCATAATCGGCAATCAAATTACGGCAAGACTCGAAAAGAGCAAATAGAATCCATATTTATGAGAAAGCAATTAGCATGCAGGTTCACATCAAAATGCGTAAAGAATAGAGCAAAACAAACCGATGTAACAGTTAACAAGAGAATACAAAGGGGTTTGTAAATAAATAAGTATGGACTGTTTCGCATTTAGTGCATTCGTTGCTTCGAATGATTTGAGGAAATTAATACTAGCGAACACATACACAGATTTACCAAAATCCTCAACAACAATAAAAAAAAAGGTTGTGGGCTATCTAAGTAGGATAAAGAAAATAATAAAAAATGAGATAACACAGGCTAGTATCTAAGGTGAACGGTTCAGTTTGACGTTTGATGAGTGGACCTTGACTGCAAATAGGCGCTATATAAATATACAATAGGCGCTATATAAATATACTTAGTAAATTCTTACTGGAGCTTGGTGCCAGTAAGGATATCAATGACAGTTGCAAACTACCAAGATATATTAAAAGAGCGTTTCGCTGAGTTTGATGTTTCTCTAGGAAAAGACATTGTTATCATCATAACTGATGGGTCAAATGAAATGCGAAAAATAGGCAGACTAGTTAATACAGAGCAACATATTTGTTTGGCGCATAGCATCCTTTTGGCAGTTTGCGATGTTCTCTATAATAGGAGGTCCATTCTAGATCAAAGAGTTGATGAAGCAGCTGATAATCTGGACGAAGACCACGAAGATTTGGACGCTCCTGAATCAGCTTACTAGGTTGAACCCGGTCGCCTGAAAGACACGCTAGATCTGACGAAGGACATCAGCGCATGCATAAAAAAAGTTCGTAAGGTAGTTTTATATTTTAAAAAAGCCCTAACGAAAAATAATAACGATCTTCAAAACTATGTCAAATCCGAGCAAGGCATTTAATTGTCTCACTTACTGGATTGTAAAACAAGATGAAATAATCTCTTGACAATGTTTAAACGGTTTTCCATTTTGAAAAATAGTATACATTAATAGGCCTGCAATATCCAGAGCGATTAAAAGGAACTGAGTTTGATTCGATTCAGAAACTTATTGAAGTTTTACTCCTTGTAAAATTGACTGTGAGGCCTTAAATCGCAAAGATGCAAATTGATGCATTGCTAATACTTCATCAAAATTTTTATTTAGGCTGATAGGAGAAAAACGGTCCATTCTTGTGAATGCTATGAAAATTGCAATATTGGACCGAATAAAAAAGCGTCCATGTACTGAGCTATCTGGTTAGCTAAGCTATCTCCGGAATCTACATTGTGCCAGCGAAAATTGACCAAGTGAAATAGAATCTCTATTTTGGAAACCAAGCAACGCAAATATTTAAAAAAAAATACTTCGATGATCTAGATGCTGAATCCTTTGCTTGCTAGCCAAAGAAATGAGGAGAACCCAGTAGATACTCATATTGAATCAGAACAAGGTAGTCGTCAATTGATGCTACAAGAAGAGCTCCAAAAGTATGAAAATAATCAATCATGAAATGCCGCAAGAAACTAATCTAATTAAAACTATTGCAAAAGAAATGAAACTTTTCGAAAGTGGTGGCACTCGCATAGTTTGAAGCAGGCTTACCAATATTTATCGACCGTTTCCGCGGCGTCCAACATCGGGAATAAATTTAGAAGCAGGCTTGGAGACGATACTTTGGATACTTTGCTATTGCTTCAATGTTACTTCCGAAAAAACCAATGAACTTTGGCAGAATTTTTATGTGTTGAATATTTTATATGTTAAGTGTTGTGATTTATTGTTGTGATTTTTTGTCGTGATTTATTGTTGTAATTTGTAATAGTTGTAATTTTAAATATTTGCTTTCATACTGTCAACGTCTCGGATAATTAAAATTATTGTTTTTATTTGCATCAATTAAATAAATTAGTAATTATTCAGTAACATATTTTTTATACAGTTTTCAGCTAACTTATTGCTGTAGTTTTGAAATGACGGCACATAATATAATCTGTTTATTAAAAACTTGACTTATTTTGTTGTGTTATATTTTGAATCTCGAATCCCGGGATCCCGGGATTTGAGATTTTTTAATCCCGTAATCCCGGGATTGAAAAAATGGTTCGGGATTGGAATCCCTAAATATGATTCCTTTTCTTTTGTTTAGCAGCTCGAAATGAATTGTGCGTCCGGCAGTCCCATCAAACGCACAATAACACTCAACTCTTTAAACTCAGATACAGTTTAGGGATGAATGCGGCCAGTTATTATGGGATAAAGCCAATGACTGGTGCGCTTACTGTTATCCTACAAGACCAACTCTTCGTCACCAGTAACAGTCCTTGTTAAAAATTGACATTGATGATCACATGTACCATTCGATGGAGCTAAGGCTGGACTTAAAATTAACCCTAAAGAATATTCTGAACATTAATTGAAAAGATCAGTCGTCGTTGGACTTTGGAATTAGCGAAAAAGGGCTTCACTGTGCCCGGTGTTGATAAACCAGCCCCTAATATGGGAACCGGAGAACGCGAAATGTCCTCGATCGCCGACAAATATGCTAAAGCCGTTCTTTATATGAATATAAATATTCATGGCTTTGTGATCAAAACCAATCAATCCGTGCAACATGTATTCTGCCCTACTAACCATAAAGGGTCTATCTACATTTTAGTAGTTGCGAGATATTCAATGATTTGTGTTTTGATTTGTACTGGAGACATATCTAGAGTACATTTTTCAATATCGATTTTAATATAATTCCACAGAAGATAATATAGTATGTGGTTTTCGAATCGGGTGTTAACTCAAAAATGAGAAAAATATAGATAGACCCTTTATGGTTGGTAGAGCTGTATTGGTATCATTCAAAATAATGGCTATTGAAATCCCAAATTGCGTGGAATGCCTTCGAAACAGCACTTACAAATCTTCACTCATATAACGCGAAAAGGCATAGAAAGAAGGAAGAGAAAAGGATATTGAGAAGCAGCTAAGGGCTGATCTACCCCCGCGAAGTAATGCTAAATAAGTAGTCCCGTGGGGAATGTAGAAGAAGGAGGTGGTTTTAGTCGGTGAAAACTCGGCATGTTTCAGAGCAGGAGCCATGAAATATCTTTTAGAAGATTGCAACCTTCTAACAGCGAAAAAAAAAGTTGAGCTAGAGCTCGATAATTTTCCGGCTAGTAAAGATCACCCAATAGCTGTCTCTAATCAGTCCTTTAACTAATCCTTACAACATCACGAAATATTTGAACATTAATCACCGATCCGTGGAATAAGCTGCTACTAGATTTTGGTGGTTACTCAATAGACCCTGGGCATTAAAACTAGGCATTAGGTCTGTTCGCGTACTACGATTAATTGCAATTAATTGCTATGAAGCCATTTTTGCACTCCGTTTTACTGAAAACTGAAAATTTCCCCTCTTTCAGTAAATTTTAGTAGGGTCTGGAGCTACTGAAAAATACTGAAAACTGTCAAACGGTTTTCGGCGTAATGTTATTATGAAGGACGAATATTTTTGTGGCGGCAATTTATCACCGCTTAGGATGACTTTATAATCACTATTGTTCTCCCAGGAACCGACAACTGACACTTTTGTTTGTCAATTTTCAGGAAATCCAATGAGAGCCTTTTCGTACTTTTTATGAATTTCTCCCACCACATGATTCAGGAAAATTCAGTGACTGAAAGTACGCGAACAGACCTATTATTGACGACGGATTTTAAGCTCAAATTGGATGGCAAAAAAGGAGTAAAAGCACGAGGGATAATAAAGAAAGAACGAAAACAAACAAACGAGCCCAAGCAATAGAACAAGCGTACATAAAAGAACGAGAGAAATCAAAAGACAGTGGCAAAACAAAATCACGAGGGTTGACTGGTACAATGAACTGCACCTACGTATATTCATTTGAAGCCGGGGTTGAAATTGGGTTGAAGAGAATGAAAAAAATATCAAAATTACTTTGTTGCATAGTAAGCGAATATTAAAAATGCAAAAGATGCATAGTTTAATGTCGTTAGTAAACACAAAAGTGGACACCGATCTTCACAAGCTTCTAACTAATATACATCATCAAGATGGATTAAATGTTTCTTTTTCTATTTGCATCAAATGCCGATTGAGTGTGATTTTTGGTCGACTGCTATCCCTCATACAAAAGCTGAATGACTTATGCACAATTTCTCGTTTCACCGGTTTCAAATTGCGGTTAGTCATGTTTTGTGTAAAAGAAGCAGAAAAAGAGATGGCGTCTAAGCGAAATCTTAGCCAGGCACGTAAATGTTACGCCAAATCAACCATAAATGAAGTTCGATTTTTTTGACGGACCAGCATATACAATATTTTGCTATAAGTGCTCGTCGCAAACTGATCAGCTTTTCTGCAATAGATAGCGTGTCATACGCTGCTGTGTTTATTTCAACAACGTATGCGTTTTATTGCAACTGCAGTTGTTTCTGGTGCTGCTGTTGCTAACATGTAAGCTGCAGCAATCACTTTTCCAATTTGCAAACAGATTATTGCACCATTCAAACGCGTAGAACTATCCACTGTAATTACACGGGTACAAGATTGGTCATTTTGAGCTGGTATCGGATTTTTCCTATGTCACTTGTCTGAAGATCAGTTTGCAATAACTGATCTGCGACGCGAAACTCACCACAGTTGATTGATTTATATCAGATCGTCGCGGGACAATTAGCACTGAAAAAAGTATATGTTTGTTTCAAAACAATCATGTGCAAACGTTGATGTTTAGTATAAGTACACCATGCAGCACTATCGCCAAGATTCTTTGAGTC